>CAIGRP010008633.1:0-18659 GCA_903798385.1 Fraxinus cuspidata | reverse complement strand
GATTTTCACATCAAATCGAAAATTTCAGCTCCTAGATGTTTGTCTTAAACCGAATATGGATTCATCAAGCTTGCATACCTTGTTGGCTTCTTTGAATTCAAAACCTTCGGATTATATCTTGTACACTTCCTCTTGTAAGTTTCTGTTAAGGAATGTAGTTTTGACATCCATTTGCCATAACTCATAGTTATGGTATACAGTTGTTGCAAGCAAAATCCAAACGGACTTTAGCATTGTTACATGTTAGAATGTTTCATCAAAACCAACGCCTTGTTTTTGTTTATAGTCTTTTGATACTAGCCTTGCTTTGTATGTAGAGATGTTTCCATCCATCTTGACATTTTCTTGTAAACTTATTTACAACATATGGGTTTTATCCTATTAGGCTAGTCGATCAAGGTCTAAACCTTGTCCACATACATCAAGTCCATCTTGGATTCCAGGCCTCTCATATATCTTTAAGTCAACACTTGACTTTGTTTCTGTGTAATTAGTAGGTTCATCATCCTCGATTAGAAATGCTCGATTAGTATTCATGGATTCGTACCTTCTATGAGGTCAAATAATCCTAGAAGATTTACACGGAGCTGACATGTCCTCAAAAGTCTCTACTTCCTAATCAAGAGTATGTCCCTCAGCAGGTGATCAGACTTAGGTTCATCTATTTGGTCAACTATATCTGTGAATTCTTGAACTCCTTCAAGATTTATTCTGCTCCCACTGTCCTCTCCTAAAATAAACACTTTCTTTAGGAGTATGAAATGTTTTGAGACGAACACTTTCTTCTCAATAAGATTATAGAATTAATATCTAATTGTCTCTTGGATATCCCACAAGCATATATTCAACGAATTTAGTCTCAAACTTATCCGATTTAGTGCGCTTCACATAACCATCACAGCCCCAAACTTCCATATGAGAAAATTTAGGCCTTCTATCTTTCCATAACTCGTATGGAGTTTTGTCAATCGATTTAGATGGGACACAACTTAGTGTGTAGCACGTGGCAATCAGTGCATGACCTCATAACAATTTTGGAATGTTTGTGTAGCTTGTTCTTAGTTGTACTATATCTAATAGTATACGATTCCTCATTTCAGATACACTATTATGTTGTAGTGTATGTGGAGGAATCCACTGCGAGAGAATCATATTCTCTTTTAAATAATCTAAAATTTTACCTTTTAGATATTCTCCACATCGATCAGATCTTAGTGTCTTAGTGTGAAAAAATATTTACATATTTGTTTCTCAATATCTAACTTAAATCCCTTGAATATTTTAAGAGTTTCATGCTTGAATTTCATCAAATGACCATTTCTGAAATGGTCGTTAGTAATTGTGATAAGATAAGATAAACTTCATCTAACATTAATTAATATGGGTCCACATACATCACTATATTTTAGACCTAGTAATTATGCAGAACTTTCTTCTTTTCAATTACAATGAGATTTGGTCACTGTGCCTAACAGACATGATTCACATTTGTTAAATAATTCAAATCATTTGACCCAAATATACATCTCCATGTAAGTTTCGAATTGCATCTCAATTATGTGACCAAATCTTAATTGTCAGATATATGTGTTATTCAGATTATCATTTTTTGTGTCTTTCAATTTCTATACTCATTATAGAATACTCAATATTTAGAATATAAATGTCATTTTGTAATTTACCATAACCATTAAGATCTTATCAGAATAAAAAGGAACAACAGTTGTCCTTAACATTAGAAAAATTCATATCAAAATATGAAATTTATTAATTGCTTTTGTTAATGGTGAGAACAATAATAATATTTCTCTAATTCTAATATTAAGTCTAAAGGCAATGTCAAGAAATATGCTTCTACAGACAATGCAACAACGTTTGCTCATTTTCAACGTGTAGGTCTCGTGTAGGTCAACTTCTCCCTTCTGTAGCGATCTACTTTTATTTAGTTTCTGCATATTTATACAAATATGAGATCCATATCTAGTATCTAATATTCATGAAACTAATGAAATAGATATAACCCTTGTAATTTCATTTCCAATGACCTACCATTCCAAAATGATAATAAGGGTCATTAGATTTTGTATTGTCCATATTCGCTTTAATCGTCTTGTCATCTTGTTTGCATTCCTAAAGCATCCTTTAGACTTCCTTAGAGGAATCTATGACTAAAATTTGCCCAATACAAACACAGATGTTGGACTTAACAATTTTAATCATGTTCAGCAACTCAATAAGCGTGCATTCGATTTATTCATGTTAAATTCATAATTAGTTATGAATAACTATCTGGCAAATATTGCAGAACCAAGTCTATACTTAGTTTATTTTTCATGACTGAATTCAATTCAGACAACTTCTCAAAGTAGTCAACATCTTGAGTACACGAGTACTGGCTGAAGATTCTTCTGACGTAAAGCACTGGTATAGTTGCTAGGAAATCCCATATCTTTTCACACGTAATTGTTTATCATTCAACACCTTGAGATGGAAAATCATGTGTCAGTATCTATACTATTATGTTGCTTTTGTAACTCAGGACATAGTCGCAGCATCACACATGTTGCGTACTATTTTCATCACTGTGTTAATTATAGCAGTCACCTCTTCCTTTGTCGATTTATCAGCAGGTGTCTCTAGAAAAATATACTCAAGGACACAACCAATTTTCTCATACTTGAGATTAATTCTCAAATTGCGGTGTCAATCAAGAAAATTTGGTTTGGTTGTTGATATCCAGTATGCCTCTCAAAACATATGGTTCCTCATGATTCAATAAATATAAACGACGAAAAGTAAATGTATAATATATAGATGCATTAATTAATTTAACATGGTCTTTTATCAATTGAATTTCGCTCCCACTGTTTAACTCAAATTTATGACCCTCTCACATAAATTTATGTAATCCATACTTGATTCCCTGTGGGTTGGGATCTCATTTATTATATTAAAACATTGAATGTACTCAACATCTTAATAAAATATTTGGGTAGATACTATTATCAATTGTATCTCCATACAACTTCAATATCATTAAGCTGACAACTCTTTTTTATCACACATCTTATGTGTTAGCTTAACACGCCTCTAAAATTTATCTCCTTGAATGTACTCAACAAAAGATAAATTTTAGTTAAGTCAAACTCATCATTCAGAAATATCTAATATTTCATAGTGTCCAACATATCCATAATAGACCAGCCTTGAGTATACTCAACAAGCTGAGATCGATTGAGGATTCTGATTTTTCACTATAATTATGGAAGGCGAACATAAATATGACTTAATATTTTAATGAGGAGTTTTGCAAGCAAATGTTCCATCGTAATAATTATATATTTTTTATTATACATCTAACATGTTAATAAACATACATATAATAGTGTAGACGATCATAGACTTATATTATCTAGTCTTTCTAAGATATTAGAAAAACTAATTGGTCAGTTCCTAGGGAGTAGTGCTTTGATTCATAAAATACTCCATCTCTATGGTCTCATCCTCTTCTTACATCTTCAATTAGTCCAGTTGCATTATGTATCATATACTAGTTGGCACGAAGGCCTAGATAATTGGACATGCTCACATGTCCAAAATAAATAAGAGCTCACGGGCCCACAAAATAGCAAGAATAAAACTAACTACTCAACACTTCCATATGGTCGAGACCATAATCATCCACTAATAAAACATTCATCATATAAATGCTTTCCTATATAATATTTAAAGTTATATACGAAAATGTTTAAAGTTTCTAGCAATTAAGATCGTCAAATTTGGACAAATGGATCAGAACAATTAAATAAATAATTAAATTATCGGGCTTATTTAATTAAAATCAAATTTCAATTAAATATCAAATTAGAGTCCAACTCTAATTCTACAATTATAGGACAACACTATTTAATTAAAATTAAATTATAATTAAATATCAAATTAGAGTCCAACTCTAATTTCAAAATTTAGGGCGAACTTATTTAATTAAAATCAAATTTTAATTAAATACCAAATTAGAGTCCAACTCTAATTCCAATAAATTACGACGGACTTATTTGATTAAAATCAAATTTTAATTAAATGCCAAATCAGAGTCCAACTTTAATTTCAAGAAAATTTTAGGGTGAGACAATTGAATTAAAATCGAATTTCAACTAAATGTCAAATTAGAGTCCAACTCTAATTTCAAGAATATACTATGGTGGATAATTTAAGGTGTGTTTGAGCCATATTATTTTGAAAGACTATATTTTGGAATAATAGATTGATGGAGAATGTGTGGTTGAAAAAGAAAAAAAGTTATAAAATTTTACTGGATGTGTTTGATCCACATTATTTGGGAAGAATGTATTCTGAAATAGTAGATTGATGGAGAATGTGTGGTTGAAAAAGAAGGAAAAGTTATTGATGTGATGTAAAATAATATTTTATTGAAAAATGCGTGATTGAAAATGAGTAGAAGAACAAGAATTAAATTTTAATGTGGCTCAAATAGGGACTTAATTAAAATCGAATTTTAATTAAATATTAAATTATAGTCAAACTCTAATTTAAATTGAATTAACATTTTAATTCAGAAATAAAACTCTTAAATAAAATAAAATTCAATTCAGGTCAAAGTTTAATATTAAGTTAAAATCAATTGTTTAACAAAATTATAAAAATTGTCAATTTTAAATATAATTTTAAATGAAAATTGAAAATTTAAAGTTCCCTTTTAAAATCTTATTTAAAAATTTTAAATATTCAAATTCAAAACTCTTTTGAAAGTTTGCAATTTGACCTGTTTATAAATTATCAACAGAGTCCCCAGGTTTTGTAAATTGTGGAAATGACCCTCCTTTTTAAAATAACAACTTGACCCTTTTATAATATTGCATACAGGGGCTTGCAATTTCAGAAATTGCATAAAAGGCCCCCGTCCCCAAAAATTCAACCGGAACCCTAAAATAAACCACTTTCTATATGCGGCGCCAGCACTAGTTTATGAAATAACTGTGGTGCGCCGCCACCATCTCATAGCTGGATGCACCATTGTCTATTGCAGCAGTGCACAGCGCTGTTGCAATTACCAGCAGGAGCGTGCGGCACTGCTGCGATTTCCAGCAGCAGCCAACTTGTAGTGATTGTGAGCGCTATTGCAAAGCCGCTACTGCACGTAGTCGTGACTGTCGCAGCTTCTTATGGCTAGTTTTCAACAGCGAGCCTCTGCGCGCTATGTACGCGCAGTGCAGCACTGTCGTCCTTGCCGACGGCTGTTGCCGCCTCCAACCAACGCCGCCGGCATCTACCTCCCGATTCGATTTTTGAACCAAAATTTATTTTCTTTTCAAAAACAGATTTTTGAAGATCAAAACAATTTTCAAAATTGTTAGATTCAAGAACAATCAACTTTTGATTGTTCCCAAATGTAAAATATTTCTAACAAGCACAACCTTACTCTGATACCACTGTTGAGAATTTACTTAACATGCACGGTGGAAAATAAATAGTTTTTCAATTCCTACCAAGGATTTGCTTTGTGCTTAAAGAAAAACTGTTATTAGAATAATATTCATTTAATGAATTCTGCAAACTCATATACTGATTCTCGAACACAAACAATCATGAACTGCAATCCACAGATGTTCAATCGTCTAGCCTCCAATAAAAATTCACACGGGAAACAAGAATGAAATATCAAAATAATTTTGAATATTGCTAGATTTTAGAACATGAACAATCAACTTTTGATTGTTCCAAGATGTAAAACAATTTCTAACAAGCACAACCTTACTTTAATACCACTGTTGGGAATTTATTTAACATGCACAGCGGAAAATAAATAATTTTTTTAATTTCCACTAAGGATTTACTTTGTGTTTAGAAAATAAACTGTGTTTAGAATAAGATACATTTGATGAATTATGCAAACATTGCTGATTCTCAAACACGAACAATCACGAACTGCAATCCATTGTTATCCAATCGTCCAGCCTCCGATAGCAAGTCAGACAGCGAACAAGAATGAGAGAATTAGGGTTTTTCTTTTCTTGTGCTAGCAAGAATATGAATTATGTTCTGTTCAGTTTTTCTGAAACCCTAATTGCTTATTAATATAAGTCCAAGTGGGCTTGGCCAATCTCTTAAACTTAACCCAATCTAATATTTAATTAATCAAATTAATTAAATTTAGTACATGAATTAATTAATAATGAAATTAATTAATTCGGGCCTATTAAAAAGCAACCAAATTAATTAACTATTCAACACTTGTTATTAATTAATTGATGAATTTCATTCTTCTGGTTCTCATTTTGTGTATGGCCCATGAGGTTTTCAATCACTATACCTAACGACGTAAATTATTATTTTGATCTAATCAAAATCGATAAATTAAAATACTCATTTAAATTAATCACCGATTCACATTTGTCGTCCCAGATTGACATCTAGCAATATGATAGGGCAATATATGTGACGGAAAATGTCACGTGGTATGACAAAACCAAATTTATTCGTTTACCGTGAAACTATAATACATTCGTCAATCATCAATTGTGAGATATGAATATGTGTCATCTCAATTATCGATCATATCATTCATTCCACTATTATGTCAATATAACTCGAAAACTCATTTTCGACTTATAAGTACACATTGGCCAATAATTTCATTATCAACTTAACTGATTGAAATGTAGATCATAATCTTTTACTATCTAAGAGTGATGAATCCTCTATTGATCATTAATACCTTTCATATGATTCTTAACATACCCGAATAATGCTGTATTAGCGACCCTGGAAGAGCAACATCCAACATCACCAAAGTATGACTGTCTCATATAAGGTACTATGATGACCTCAAGTCAAAAGACTAATTCAACTACCGAACGTTAGAGATTAACCACTGACACTGAGATAGTTATCCATTTAGAATCTCCCAGCGGGTCTACAATATTTTGTTCTAAAACAAAATATCAACATGTTCATTCAAGTGTCACCACACTTTAGCTTGTGAATTCAACTACTTACTTTACAATTAAAAGAAATGCCACACGTGATGGTTTATCCATAATAACGGTATCAGTTTCTCGTTATTACATACGACCACGGATGATTTAAAATTCAATCATATGTAATTTGTATATCACAATCACAGCTCCTTGTGATTAATAAATCACTAAGACATAAATTTATGGATTCTATTATTTAATTTATTAGAATATTAATTCAATTAAATAATAGATCTTGCCATAAATATGCATTTATTATATATATTAGAGTATTTATATCCAAAATTGATTGGACCTAAGGCATAACACTTACACATATACTGTGAAAGTTCCCTAATTTGAGGACACTTGAATATAGAATCTTCAACAAATTAAAAGTGGCATCCTTGAAAGGACAAACAATTGCATCGAGTCTTAAGATTTCAAAGTTTTCAATCTTTGTCGATGTATTGCTGATGAGCCGTTCAAAGATATGGCCAACTGCACTGTTTGAAGGTGCACATGCTAGAAATCGAGCTGTAAATCTACAGGATAGCTTTAATAAAAGTCTGGTTTTCCTGTACCTGAGGGTCCATGAATCACATATGGAGACCTTTCTTTGCATTCAAAGATCATCTAAATTGTAAGCATCTGTTGAGATTAAGGGGTACCCAATATTGACACAAATGATGTAGCTTGAACCACTCTTCTTTTAGAGGACTCAAATGGGAATAGAAAGTTTCTCTCCAAATATTGAGCAGCTTCAATGACATGATACAACCTTCTCACACTGAGTCGATTATAGTGAGCTGTACATTATAAAGGTTACTTCTTCTGCGACTCGAGTGAAACATTTTGTGAAAAATATATACTGTATGAAAGATATTATTGAGTCGCAAGCCAACAATTTTGGCTAGCTCATGAACATAAATATTTGCTCACCTGCAAAGATAAATAATAAGTGCATGACTAGTAGGGGTATTTGATAGTGCTGCATAATATTGAGGAATATAAAGAACTAAAATCTAGTTCATTATATTATCGATTCCTTTCTAATACCGTGTACCAAAGCATGCACTCTATGTCTTTATTTAGGTAAACAAGATATTTACAACTAGAGATCGAATACGAATATCAAACGCTTGAATCATATATGCTAAGATCTTTCCAGATGAACTAATATAACTTATTTCATAGTTAGCAATTGTACGATGAACAATCTTTCGGGAGCTCAATTTAATACTTTGACTGAATGAAAATAATAAAGGGTAAATGAGAACGTGAGAAGGTGCTCCAATTCAAGAAGATCAATGGGCATTCCATTTCTAAAAGTAATTAGAGAAGATAGCGAATGTTTATTTTTATGCATGGGTGTTGAACAGTTATACCGAGACTAATGAGTAGTTTGAACTCGGATAACCAATTGGTGGATCATGAGTTGGTATCATAGAGAGAATGAAAGACTTTGAAATCTTTGATACAGGGTAAGTCGTTTCTTGATCAAATGAATGTATTAGAAAAGCAAATAAATTTAAAGATAAAATGAATGTGGTTATAATTACAGTGTACAGCTGTTCATACAATAATTTATGAATGCTTATAACTTAATAAGAAGATTATAGCATGGTATTGTATTAATAATTTCCGATGAGGAACGAAAAAATTTGAACTTAATCATCTTTCTCCTCATTTGGTAAAACTGGTAAATAAGGATCACTAATATGGTCTAACCAAAATATGCAATTGCCAATTAGTATAAGCTTCGAACTATGGTTTTTCAAAATAGAAGTAAAGAAAATATTTTATTTATGGATCTGGGTTTTCACATACTCTTGGATTCAAAAAAGCAAGCTGAAATTTGCTCCAAATCTTGACACTAAAGAATTGTAATTGTTACAAGGTTTTCCTGGTCATATCCCACGTCATCGCCATGCCAAGGGACGAACTGAATACAATCGCCATGTGGTGGATGAACTGGATTCATCCTCTACGTGGCAACGAACTGATTTTATCTCGCCACACGATGGATGAACTAATTTTCATCTATCACCCCGATGGATACAAAGGTTCACACTCTACATCACTTCGTCACAACCAAATCTAAGTCCGAAGTGATGACATCAAAAATGTGATTATCATTCCTACAATAGATGCTCCACTTCAACCCTGTGTATTAGAAGATCTTTTATGGGAGGATCTCAAGAACCAAATCCTTAGGATTGATTGATGGGATGTATGGCAGACTCCAAAATGTCTCTTCATGCCTTACAATGTCGGGAGCATTAAATGAACCGCCTACCTATGGATTGTCAGATTGACACCTAGGAGATGATGGTTCACCCTAGATTTAAGACAACGTGTTCCACATCCAATGGTTCCTCTCTTATTCCCTTTCACTATAAATACCCACACTTGCACTGTAGAAAGGGACGGGTCCTTGTAAAGAGAGAAAAAATGACACACTTTTACATTATTTGTCCACACAGGCTAATATTAAAACAATACCATGTTTCGATGACCACCACCGGACATCCTACTTTCGATCTATCAACTTACTAACTTGACCTTCAGAGTGCTCGCGGCCGCTTCTACCCACACCAAAAAAGTCCACGAGCGACTAACGGTATGTTACTATGTCCAGGAAGGAGCTTATGTGGAAGTATTCTGTTGGCCACGTGTTTGGCATATTTTTTGAGGTCAATAGATTGACGTCGTCGGTGGGAAACATAACTATAACCATTAACATTCCCATAAAAAAAAAGCTTACCGAAATATTCACCTGGCCTCCCCCTTAAAAAAAGAGTTGTTCTTGAAGAAAGAACAAGCGGAGGCCCCAAGGAAGAAAGTTGGAGTGTTATTAATTACCTCTTAAAAGAAAGTGTTCAAACTCAAGAACAATGAGTTCAAGCAATGAAGATGTGAATCCAAAGAAAGTAAGAGAGTTCTCTAAAGAAGAGATCCTCCGAAACAATGTTACTCACTGAAGCGCTCATCATTGTCATAGTAAGGACGGAAGAACTGCGGCAAGATTAATTACTGAGATTGCTCATATGGCTACCAACATGAGATGCACTGTAGCCCAAAATGCGGGCATGAACTCTTCATGCAAATCCAGAACCAAATAGGCTTCCAAATATCTCAGGATATCCCACAATCAACACACGAGCCACGCCAGACAGAAGTGGGATAGAGCCACAGAACCCTTTCAAGTCGACAAAGAAGAGAGGTTGCAATTGAAATGGAAGTGGGGATAGATGTCTCCTCCAACTACGCCTCCGGGCGACCTACTGACAACGCTCAGGTCGAAGAGGACATTTTTCCCCCGGATTATGAGGAACAGCACCAAAGGTCCATTAGCGTGTTCAATCATATCGCACATACACCTAGGAATAGGAATCAGTTCGCTCACCAAACAGCTCGACCACAAGAACAAGCATAATGCCAAATAGCTCAGGTTCCCCAACTCTCGCCTCGTTACTTGGTAGATGAGAATGATTCTAATGGACCATGCAGGTCCTATGAACTTGACGACGATGACAACAACCTTCCATTCTCCTAAGAACTACATGGTTTTCCCATGCCACATAATTTCGTGTTCCCTAAAATTTCTAAATATAACGGAAAAGGTGACCAAGAGAAATACCTCAACAAATATAAAACACAGATGAGTCTCAGAGATGCATAACTGGCTTTAAAATGTAGAGTTTTTCACTTAACATTGGGTGGAACAGCTAGCGTGTGGTATGGCCTACTAACGCCTTCAGCATAAGGAGCTGGTGTGACCTTAGAAAGGCATTTCTGAACCAATATTTGTCTAAAAACAAGGGAGAAACATCGATCCAGCACCTCTAGGATATGAGACAAGTAGTAGGGGAAACATTGAAAAATTATCTAGCTCGCTTTACTGATGAAATAACTTACTGCGAGCAAGTCATGAGCAAAGAAGCCCTCTCAGCTCTAAAAGGAAGATGATGAGAATTGATATTGTCAATGAGAAGATGATTGATCATCGAAGCAGGGCGGCACAAGGACTTTTCTCGCCCCAAAGGCAGATGGGAAGAGGACCCACGTCACATTTGGTAAACCAACAATGGACTCAAGCTGGGCATACCGTAGCCCCCACTTCAAGATAGGCACTGGCTATAGTTACTTTGAATGATGTTCCTACATTAGCTTATGCAAATGTTGGATTTGGCAACAATGTTGGAGCGGGAACATCTAGGAAAACGTCTAACCCTAGAAATATGGGAATGGGAGGAGGGCCTAGAAATAGGCCTCCTAAGGAGGTGCGACCCTACTATACTTTCCACCGTTTCTATGGCCATAACACAAGCGAATGCCGGGAGGTCCCCCATTCCGCTGAAAGAAACAATCCCAACAATAGGAAAGAAGGCCACCTTCAGGACGGTACTACAAGTCCAAACTCGCCTAGGAGAGGCAAGACGAGGCAACATTTACCTCGACATGGCATGAATGACAACCGGGATAGGCGTAAGGATAGACAGCGACCTAGGAGGGATCATCCTGTCACTACTGATAACATGTCTGTTCGGGAGATTGATATGATTATTGGGGGATGACATGTGGGAGTCGAATCTCGAAATTTCGAAATGCACAGAGGAATTACATAAGGAAAGTTAAGGACCTGCCTTTGTCAAGCTATATAGTGAACCAGTACTAAATGGTAGGACCTGTAGAGGCCATTACATTCACTTAGGAAGACACGACAGATGTGCATTACCTTCACTGTGACGCATTAGTAGTAAGAGCCGTGGTGACAAGAACGTACTGAAGCGCATGCTTGTAGATAATGGTAGTTCGGTGAACATTTTGTTTGGCTCCACCTATCACTTTGGCTGTTGAAATGGGGGTGCCACCTCTTGTAGTAACCACTTTATGGAATTCCTTATAGTCGACTACCAATCTGCATATCACGAAAGGGGAGTGAGATTCCCCAATGAGTTAGATAGTACCACCCCTTATTCTTATCACCTCCAGCTACACTTTTGGGGAAGTACAGAGAATGAAAGACGCTAAAGGGGATGTCAATGCCCAGGCTGGCCTTTTGCCACAACATCCACAACCCAACCATCTGTGCCCAAGAGTTCGAATGGAATTGGGAAAAACTAACCTTAAAAAGGGTGGAAAGGGAGACTAAGACCCGCTTTTAACAGATTCTCGCTTATGGCCACGCAGCACGGCCTCAAATAGCAAGCTCTTTTATTGAGGTCGGGAATAATGAGATCCATACTATCATAAATCCTAAAGACCTCCCTATACAATGTTAGAAAGATATTCAAAAGGCCCCCCTCCCCCCCTCATTTAATAAAAGTATCTACAAAAAGAGTGGGTAATCTCCATATGTTTTCCACCGATCTAATAGCCCCCTACCTATCTCATCCGAGGAGAGAGCAATTGGTTCACTCACCTTCAAACTCCCCACGGAGAGCCTCTCCTCACCAGACTTGTACCCAGAAACATTGGAAACCATTTTGATTTTGAAATAAAGTGTGAGGGAGGGAAATTTACCTAAATGTTGGTTTCGAATGGAGCAATGGTCACCGTAAGTTATCAAAAGACCTCGAACTTGCAAGGTGCTGGTCGCCAGAAAAGAAACGTTTTAGGAGGTTTTTGCGAAATGAAAATCTAACAAATGAGGGAGCTTAACCTTATATAGGTGATGTCAACGAGCCTCAACCTTTAGATGATTGCTGATCCCATCCTCATCGTTTATATTCTTGGTTCATCAGCACTGTTGAATTCAAAATGTCATTTGATGAACTGTCATGATAAGGCAGCCCATCTTACGCATGCGAGCTCGCGTAATCATCGCTATGATTACCATTTATTACCTAGAAAGCGTGTATTGGAAGCAATGTTTTTTCAAATCATTAGCACACAACCCTATGTAGTCGACTGCGCCTCTGCCACAACTTTCCTTACAGTTGCCATCACTCAGGGCTTTGACATTCTGCCTAGACTTCACCTTTGCCACAACTTTTCATAAAGTTGCCATCGCTTAGGGCTTCATCCTTCTGCCAGGACTTCATTCTGCCACAACTTTCCGTAAAGTTGCCATCACTCAGGGCTTCGTCTTTTTGCTAGGACTTCACCTCTGTCACAAATCTCCGTCAGAAAATTATAACCAATGCCTACACCCCACCAAGGTAACACTCTTTTTAAGTGGCTATGTCAACAAAGTCCACGCATTATATAAATATCCATACACGAAATTGAGGGACTATTGTTAGAGGTTTTTCCAAGTCATCTCCCACGTCATCACCACATCAAGGGACGAACTGAATACGACTGCCACGTGGTGGATGAATTAGATTCATCCTCCACGTGGCGACGAAATGATTTCTCCCTCCTCCATATATCGGACGAACCGATTTTCACCTCCGCCACATGGCGACAAACTGACTTTGTCTCGCCACGTGGTGGACAAACTAATTTCATCTGCCACGTCGACGGATGCAAAGGTCCAAACTCTGTATCACTTTGTCGCAACCAAAACTAAGTCTGAAGTGATGACATTCAAAACACGATTATCACTCCTGCCACAACTGCTCCACTTCAACCTTGTGTACTAAAAAATCTTTTATAGAAGGATCTCAAAAACCAAATTCTTAGGACTAATTGATGAGACGTATGGAAGACTCCAAAATGTCTTGTCACGCCTTCAATGACAGGGAGCATTAAATGAACAGCCTACTTATGGATTGACGAATTAACACCTAGGAGAAGATGTCTCACCCTAGATTTAAGACCACGTGTCCCACATCCAACTGTTCCTCTCTTATGCCCTTTCACAATAAATACCCACACTTGCACTATAGGAAGGGGCTAGTCCTTGTAAAGAGAGAAAAAATGAGACACTTTTACATTATTTGTCCACACACGCCACCATTAAAACAAAACCACATTCCGGTGACCACCACCAACGTCTCAGTTTTGATCTATCAACTCCCTAACTTGATCGTTGGAGTACTCGCGGTCGCTTCCACCTCATCGGAAAAGGCCACGAGTGACTAACGGTGTATTGTACCTCATCGGAAAAGGCCACGAGTGACTAACTGAAACATTGGCTTGAGCGTCAGAGTGCTCGCGGCCGCTTCCACTTCCATCGGAAAAGGCCACGAGTGACTAACGGTGTATTATTACGAACAGGAAGGAGCTCACGTGGAAGTATTCTATTGGCCACGTGTTTGGCGCATTTTTTGAGGTCAACAGTAACACCCATGATATACATCACTAATAATGTATATTTTTATTGAGAGTTACAAAGCAACTGGACTAATGTAAATACAAATAAAAAAGATTCACCAACTTCACTCTGTTATCAATTTACTTTTCAAATGTTAGACCTAGGTTATACATGTGCTTATCTTATGCAAATATATCTACTGATTTCCTAAGTGCCGTTGCTAAAGTCTAGCGTAAAAATGCTAAATCATGAATTAAAACGTGGCAACTAAAACATGAATAAATCTGTAAAAGCCAGTGCCCAAAATAAATTTATTCATGTTTTCAAGTTGTAAATATTAACCGACCATGTACAATCACGGATTTAAATATCGTCATGATATTAAATATTACACAACAAACATTAAACAATATATCCATGCAACTATTAGCAAGTGAAACCTAACTATTATGATTCTGGCTAGTGTGTACAGTTGCACCTTACCTCCCGTACTTACGATTGCGGAGAGAACTCTCTGGTGGATGGTATCCTCACTATAGATCTACGTTCAGGACATCGTTGGGCTAATAACGAATTGATTTGAGCTAATATGGTTGGGAACTTTCATTCAACTTCATTTGACAAGGGAAATATAGTTTTGATGTATTCTACTATCCAAAAATTAGTTGTGTAATATTGAAAGAACAATGAGCGAGCTAGAACCCTACCTCTATGCATAGAGATGGTGACTGCTTGCATGGAAAACTCAACAACTAAAACTTTCTACATATTCGAGTGTTGTTATTCAAGTTCACAACTCCTTAGTTAGGCCCACTTCTCATGTCAAGCAAAAACTGATCTAGGGGGTCCATATGCATTTTCTTTGCTACCTGAAGTGTCTTGAAATGTTTTTCTTCCATTTCTAGGGTTAGCTTGTTTGTACACACATAGCTCTGAATCTACTATTATAAAATGATTCATGCAACTTATTGCGAATGTGTTCAATCACTATAAGAATTGGTAACTCTCGATTTTTCTTAAACAATGAATACAGTGATTGCATTATTTGAAACTTCATATTTTATCGAATTCCTTATCCAATGATCAACCCTATCTCGTTTAAATATTATCTCTCCCATATTTATATTAAACTCTTCAAAACTGTATTCATGTATCCGCTTTTAAACAACAAGATATTAGGGACACAATATTTTGTCTTTAAGTTGCCTTGTATATCGTACATATAATAATCAGGATATGCATTGGAATAAACATATGTGACAAATTTTTATACTATCACCTCGGTCAAATAAAAAATTAAGTCATCGACAACCTCCGTTACTTTCTTCAACTTTGGAAAAAGCCAATCAAAAAATTTATCATTCTCGGAATTGATTATGTCAAATGCTAGAGAGAATAAATTTGATTGTTTGTATATCGACATGTAGCAATAATTATCTTACCTTCTTATTTGATTTCAAAAATATTATGCAAATTAGAATGTCGCATTCAAGAGATAAATTCTTGAATGTAAGGTCCAAGAGGCATACAGAAGCATTTGAAGCGACTGCCCGTATCACTCTCAATAAAGAATGTCAAGGTAAGATTAGGCATCTCTATGTTTATGGTAATACAAGGGCAATTAAGCATAACTTCCTTATTTGAGCTTATTCTTTAGCCGTTCAGGCTTTCTAACATATCACAACTACCTCAAACTCCCAACAGATTTCATGAATGATGTCTACAGGTCCATAAATTGTCCTAAGATCTTGAGACATGCACATTATACATCTTCCCAAAACTAATTACTTTCCTTGTGAAATCATTTAAACGAATATCCACAAAGCAAGTATGTTCTCTCGCATAACGAAGAACTAAAAAGTAATTGATATGTCAAACTTCATTACTTGCAAACGTCACTTGTAATGCATCTACACAAACAATTGTGTAGGTAGACCTATTTAATTTATTCTCTTTGAATCCGAAGTTATGTTTTAATAAAATCAAGTACACAACTCCATGAGGATCTTTCTTTGTGTCAAATAATTGGTCGACTTGCAGATTTTTATCATTAGGATTCACACATGAAGTACGAAAAGATCTTAAACTGGGTCCAGCCTCAGACTTGCAGATTTTTATCATTAGGATTCACACATGAAGTACGAAAAGATCTTAAACTAGGTCCAGCCTCAGAGTTCCATTGACTATTTGTCTAGGTGTAGATAAAGCAACAAGAACCTAGTTTGCAAATGAAATTTCATTTGGCACAAGATCTTCATCTTTTTCTATTTTTTTCTTATAACTCAGTGATATACTCCAATTCTTTCTCGTATTTTTCTTCTCCCATGATGTGTAACTAAACAATTAGTTAGAACAAACGATTGTAATATAATTTTGAACCTTAATTTTTATTATGATTTTGATTTTCAATTTATATATGGGAATTATTTATACTTCTTTTCTTCATGTTTTACATTCCTTGATCATTAATGTGAGCTATGATTGAATCCTTTATTAAGGCTTACCCTGATTCGCATAGAGATACATTGAATTGGGTTAATTAAATATGATTGATTTGAATTCGAGAAATATAAATTAATTAACTTAAAAGAATTCGACTGTGTACACATAATTAATTATTATCGAAATTTGATAATTAGGATTAAGTGGATAGCTACGATGAACTTGTGATTCTAACACGTTAACCATTATATAAAAATACTAACTTTTTCACTTTCACTTTCGCATTTTCTTTTTATTTTTTTAGTAAATTTATAGTCTTTAGGATAAAAATCAAAATCATTTAATTTTTCAATCGAATTGAAATATGTAATAGTTAAATAATGGTTAGATAATAGTCTCCATGGAAAAGATAATTTCAACTCTTAGATCCACTCTATTACTTGTTTAATGATATCCTACACTCGTGATACAAAATATCCACAAGTTTTTGGTTCTATCGCCGAGGACAATTTTTATTTAATATTGGTTTAAATTATTTCTAGTCTTTATTTTATTTTATTATTTTTCTCAGTTGATCTACATTTTTTTTTTGTTTCATTAACGGTGAATGAAAAGAAGAGACTAGCAACAATAGGCAATACTTGATCCTGATATTGATGAAAATAAAATGCTTGTGGGAGTGTCTTTGCCATGCAATAATTTAACGTAACGAGATATAATTCACTTGCCACACTTGATGAGGATGAGTTGCAAGTGATAATATTTCTTCCACTTTCCATCTATGTAGAGATGAGTTTGACTTGTAAGAAATGGGGCTATGCAATATTCTGAGAATTGATTGTTGTTTGCCGCTCTAGATGAAGTAGAGAAATTTCTCAAAGATGATCATATCTAGAAGATGATGGCGTCAACATGCTTATGGGATATGTGTTATTCATGAAAAGATATAAAAGGATTAGAGTTCAAATAAGTCTAGAAGATCCAAACAACATGCCTAAAGAAAATCTTATCATCGTTCGACCTGAAGAATCAACAACTAAAGAAGAAAAACGTGTAGAAACCGATTAATTAATCATAATGGAAACAAATGAATGAATGACATTTAATGATGGAATGGAAATGCAATCCTCCAAATTTATTGATTTTGTAATTAAAACAAATGAGGAAATCGAAGTATTTTCAGTTAAGTTCGAACCAGGTGTGTTGGGTTAAATTCGCCCAAATAATGCACAAACAGAAAAACAACCAAAAAATGCACACTGCAGAAATGAAAAATAACACCAGAAATGTTGACCCAGTTGGGCAAAGCCTAATATGGGGGGCTCAAAGGTAAAACTGAGCCCGTCACTATGCAAGAACCTTCCAAGAGAGAGTAGTACAACCAAATTCAGATCGCATCAACACACACGGTCATCGATCCACAAACGGATCTCCCAAATCAATCTAAACTTTACAATAATCGTCAACTTCACAGCCAAAAAGTAGGTGCAGGTTTACTGGTTTAATTTGGAAAGAGTATTGTTTAACTACAATGTATCAATTAACGGAGTTCTCTCTAGATTAGTACCTTCAAAAATGTACAAGCTTTAGACATGAAGACCACCATATATGGGTTTTCTTATACTCATAATCTATTATGTAAGTTCTTGATAATGAGTTTGGGAACATGAGTCTATTTAGAATGAGATGTATCTCTGAGATACACATAATAGTCCAAAAAAGTACTTAAGTCAGATTTTGGATGGATGGATATTTGGTCACAAGATGTGACATTTTTTTAATAAGAAAAAAAATATTTTGGAGAATATTATTGAAATTGATATTATGTATATTGATGAATCAATTTTTGAATATGTAGAGTTGGTTTAAACTTCTGATTCAAGTAGGAGTAATCTGTTTTCGAGTGAGAGTTATCTATTCGAGTGGAAGCTATCAAAGAACATCCAATTTCAATGAATCTTGGTTCCGAGTGGGATTTAATAACTATTCAATTTCAATTATTCTTGGTTTAGAAAATTAGTGGAGAAATTTGA
>CAIGRP010008621.1:0-19689 GCA_903798385.1 Fraxinus cuspidata | reverse complement strand
GGACAGTTCTGCCTGCTTTCATCCCAGTTTGAGTGGATGCAGGCCAAAGATACCCCTAAAAGTCCATACAAATTTTGGGTAATAACAGGAAATGAAAATCTTCTTTTAGCTTTAATTTTAACAAGCTTAAGGAACTAGAAATTTAGTTAGAACCTTGGTCTTTTTATATGAAGTCTGGACTGCATGTGCAATTGTATGCTCCTCATGCCGTTCTACATAATGCAGATTCTGAAAACATTTCTCATAGGCCTGTCAGAAAATAAATCACTAAAACACAATCATATGAGCAAAAGATCCCAAGGAATCATATATTCGAAAACTAGTTACCACGAGCAACCAGATAACACAGTGTCATTCTTCACATTCAAATAGTCTTCACAAAATCGAAGTTTCTATGATACACATTTGAAATAAATTTAGTAAATTGGATATTTTCACATACATGTCAACTACTCAAGTCTTACTCATTCATCTAGCAGCAGATTTTTCCGACTGGAACTTTTTTCACTAGTTAACCATGACATCAACCGATTTCATTCTCAACAGAGAAATTTTCTGAAAGTCAGGGACGAAGGAAAATACCAGCATGATAACTTTTGAAGAGCGATAGGAATGGACGGACCTTTTGCTTTTGCAAAACCAACAACACCGTGATAGTTACCACAAGCTAGCATTGCAGTGTACTTGACAACTTGACCTCCCTATATCATTCATATGTAGCAAATTATCACGTTCACTAGAGAGAGAGAGATTTCAACATGTAAATTATATTACCTTTGTAACTTTACAGGTTCTATTGACATCAATGAGTTTAACATCAAATCCCTGAAATTATTGAGCCCAGATTGAGTCAAATATTAATTTTACAGCCAGTAAAGCAAGTAAAAGAAGTGCAGATGACCATGCTTACTGAAACGAAGAAAAAAGTTGATTCATGAGAAGACCAAAAGCATAGCCAATATTGAATGAGATGATTTGATGGAAGATAAAAGAGTCCCACGACGTAATGCTAACAGCTAACATGATAGCAGAATGTGCCCTCAATAATCAGATATTAAATTGAAGATCATCAACCATGGATAAATATCCATTATATGGTAGGCTATTATGCAGGGGTAGCACAAATACTTGTACAGGGAGATTATATACGCCTAAATTTCACAGAGGTTAGCAGCCTTGTATGACAACAATTATCTTTATGTGACATGAAAGAAGTATACTTCTCAAACCTGATTTTATCGAACAACAATGAAGGTTGCAGGTATTAAAAGACACATTCTAATCAAATTTCAAGAGAAAATTATAAGAAAATAATCATCTACTTAGTAAAAAATTGCTTAGATCTCAAGGCAATCATTAGTATATTAAGGAAATGCAGAATAGGTATCCACATACTTTCCTGTAGAGAGGCGTTCTCTTTTTCTCAGTCAATGAGTTCCTTTCCTCGGCAAGATCTCTAATTTCTTCCTCCAGAAGCTTTCCCTTCTTCCCAAAGGTGTGATCCAATGCCAAAAGCTTCTGCTCAAGTATCTTCCTTCAATTCTACCATCCTCATGGCCCTATTCAACTTCACCTGAAGAAGAAATTTTTCCTTCCCTTCAGCTACTTTTAACCTCTTCATCAACTCACCAATAACACGGTACTCCATCCTCAGATGGAAATGCTTGTCCTCGAACTTATCAATTTTATTCATCCACTTGAGTGCATCATCCAGAGTCTCTGCTCAAATCCATGAAGTTAAATGTATATAATAGCAAAACAAAGAAGTGAACAAAATGTTCAAATAGCTAAACAATGACCCATCACCCTCTAATAATTCATATTGTACTCCTTGTTATTTCATGTTGTAGTATAACGTTCAAAAAATAAAGCCCAGTTTCACATTATCTAGTATTTTGTACTGAAAATCTTATTGCATAGAACAAGAGTCATGCAATCACGTTCATTATTATAAAAGAACAGAAAATTTATTCACTTGTCACCATGTTGCCTGAGAACACAAAAATCCCTTAAACCACACAAGTAAGTTTTCTCTCTTGCTTAGAACAAGAGTCCTGCAATCACGTTCATTATTACAAAAGAACAGAAAATTTATTCAATTGCCACCATATTGCCTGAGAACACAAAAATCCCTTAAACCACACACAAGTTTTTCGTGAGATTTCATATTCTATTTATGCTTTCAAGAAAATATTCGTAAACCGAGAGATTCATACTCTGAGCAACTTCTTGTGCAAAACATTGTACATCTACAAACACAATTACTCTACATAACTATAGGCATTCAGACAACCAAGCATAAAAGATCAGCACGTGAAACCAACTTACAATCCTAATCATTTCTTGTAATGTATAATGGTGAATCATACCTTACAAAAACCAAACAAGTACTCTGTGCTTCAGCATCCGATCCAGTACCACCATTTCCTTTATCAGAGGTAATTTGTAACAAAAATGAAAGTTGGAAATGGACATCGAAAATCAAGATGGGACAAATACCAACACAAAACATCCATATATTTTTCACATATATAAAATGGACCCGTAAGTACACTAATTACACTAAACAAGCCAATGCATGTAATGTGGTTGATAGAGTTATTACCAGCCTTCGTGAACTTGTCAAGGAGCTCCTCGTGCCTCTTGAACTTCTTTTCGAACTGATCAGCCTGCTTATTCATCTTATCAGCCGAAAACCTGTCATCATAGTAGCCTCCTCGTACCGGTTCAGCTCCGAGCTCTCCCCTTTCAGCTTCTGTTTTTCCAATTTATCAATTATCGAATCCACGCCCATGTAATCCTCATCGTAATCGGCATCAATGTCCGCAGTATCCAGCCCCGCCTTCAGTCTCTCCTCTTTCTCTCGTTTCCTTTCGCGCTCCATCTCGACCGAGAGCGGCGCCCGGTCCGCGACAGCGACACGTGCATTCAACGACAGGTTGGTGAAATTGCCGCTGTATTTTCGGGTGATTTGGGAGGTGAAAGGAGTAGGGATGGATAGAATGGGAAGTGGAAATGGAGGTGAGGGGCATTTTGGTGGTTCAAAGAGGCAGCGCAGCGGATGGCGGAGAAGGCGGGACCATACGGTTGATTTGCTCATTTTTACGGTGGTTGGTGGTGGAGGAAGGCGGAGTGAAAAAAAGGGTTTAGGGTTCGAGGTTCCGTCTGTGCATTTTTTGAACTAAAATTGCTAAACGTATTCCGGCCACTTCAATTTGGTAAAATCGCGTTTTACTCATGTTTGGCTCAAAAAAAAAAATAAAATTAAGAAACATTTTATTTTTAACTTACCTTTAAATAAAAATACTTCATCCGTTCTGTATAGATAGACTTGCTTTTCTTTTTCATTCGTCACAAATTATATGTCACTTCCTCGTCTAGAGTATGGTTAAATTCTTAATTTTCTATTATTTTTCTATTTAACGTGTCTTCTTATCAATAAATATGAATTACTCACATTTAAAATATTATCTAATTTATGAGTATATTTTGAACTATACTAATTGTATTATATTAATCTATATGAATATGAAAGTAACATTATTTTTGTGGGATGAATGGAGTAATTTCTTTATATATATATATATATATAATGGCTTTATTAGTCTCAAGTTGACACCTTGTCATTTTAAACTCTCTTAAATACGCAACGGCAAAGCAAGGAATGCCGAAACCAAACAAAGAAGTGGAGTAAGACGACGATGTCTATTCAAATTACGAATTTAAACAATGTGCATCTTATTGTCCCATATTTTGTAATCAACGGGACGTTCTTGCACCTTTACCTACGTGTCTGTACAATTATTAACGAATAACATATTTAGCCCAGGTTTGATTTAACTAAAAAGTTCCAATTTTAGTTAAAAGTTAGCAATTAATTTTATAACATATATTTTATGAAATTCGAAGTTTTTTTAATGACATATTTCATTAATTTATATCAAAATTTATTTAAAAAATTGATTTTTATCTAAATCAAATCTGACTTTATAAAATGGATTAGACAATATTTGATGGTTGAATTGTGCAAAGGTGGAGATGAATTTTGTCGGTCGGTGATAGATTACTCTCCAATGGTCGAGGATGATATGCGCGAATTCCCCGAGTGTGCTGAACCACCTTGTGCAAAAAATTGATTGGACGAGTCTGTCAGACGGCCGCCTGACCATCCCAACCGAGCGAACCCAGCTGGAAACGATCCTCTACTGCCCTAATGCCTCCAAACCGATGCCACAAAGTCGTTAATCACGCTCTGATCAGGCGGGCATATGTCATCCACCAGACATGGTTTCCTGTCTCCTTGGAACTCAAGGATACAGAGGTACAACCTATAGAACAGATCCTGTTCAAGTATGGACTTGAGTACCCTTTTATAAGTTCTGCTATATAAAGCGGTTTAATTGTTTTTAATCGTTCGATGTGGGATTTGCTTGTTCTCATATTTGGGCATATCTTACCTTTTAAGGCATTGTTTCATATTTACTTCTATCAAATATTTTTCTGCGTTTCTTCAAGAAATCAGCGGACAAATAAGTTTAATGTTACATCAGTTCGAGTTTTCGATTTTCGACTTATCTTCCTAAATCTTGAAAATTTCTTCACTTCTTTGCTATGGCTTGCTCGATTATCGCTTTGTGTTCTTCTTTATTAAACAATCTAAATTCTTGCAAGAACCTTAAAACTCTGAAGCAAATCCATGCTTCTATTATAGAATCCAATGGGTATGAATTGCCCCTTACAATTCTTTCAAAGTTGGTATCTTTATTTATTGAACTGCATGTTGTTGATAGTTCTGTTTCTGTGCTAAGTGTTGGTATGAACCCAATGCTTTTGTTTGGAAATCTAGCATCAGAGCACATATAAATTATGAAAGAAAAGAGTGTTTCACATTGTAGTTATATGTTTTCAATATTGAATGGAATGTTTATGTTGCTTGAAAGTGGCAAAAGATTTGCATAAATGGTTTCACCGTGTGGCAGTTCAAATGCGTTTTGAATCTAGATGGTTATTTTTGAACAGAGGTGTTTTCGAAATGCGCTGCAGTTGTTTGGTAAAATGCGCACAGGGATTTGGTGTCTTGGACATCGATGGTATACGGGTATGTTGGTGGCGCTTCTTCGATTGTTTAGTGAAATGTGGAAAGCGATGGGGCTGAATATGCTCAACTGTTCTTGAAGGGAGACAGATTCATGGTTATGTGATCAAAAGTGCTTTCTCAATTGATCAGTCAGTAAGAGAAATTCAATCTTGATAATGTATGCTGATGTTGGTGCTGCTGATAAAGTACCAACTCTTTTTGAAGAAAACGATAAACCAGATGTTGTTTCTGGAATATAATGATATCCTTTTATTCTTCAAAAGGAAAGGCTTTGAAACGAAGCATTGAGGTGTTAACTTCGCTTGTTTCCGGGTTGCCAGAGGTTGGAAACCTCAATCTAGTTAAGCAAGTACATTGTCTTTCAATACAGAATGAACTTTGCGATGATATTTAGAGGACGAGTTTGTTGGATGTTTGTGTAAAGTGCTCCTATTTGGAGGCATCAGCTCAGTTATCCATAGAAGTTCGTTACAGAAACTGTATCACTTGGTGTGCTCTAATGCTGGGGTTCAGTGAAAATGGACACTTTAAAGAGGCGACTGATTTGTTTCATCAAATGCTAGCTGCAGTTGTTCAACCTGTGACTGTAAACCTGAGAAGCCTTGTTTTATATACACAATGGGTGCTCTACAGTTGGGTAAAAGCATCCATGGATACCTCGTAAGAAACTCATTTTTTACTTCTAATGAAGGAGACAGATCACTGGGGACTTCTATTCTTAATATGTAGAAGCATTTATGCTGCTAGAATTTGTTTCAATGAAATGCATGCAAAAAATATTGTAACATGGGCATCAATGATTGAGTGGTTTCGCAATACATGGAAAGGGTTTGGAAGCATTGGAAATTTTCCATCAGATGGTGGAGGACTGAGTCGAGCCAAATTCTGTTCCTTTCTAAGCTTATTATCAGCTTGTAACCGCTCAGGCCTTGAGCTCTTCTGTTCTATGAAGTCAAGATTTAGCATTGATCCTGATTTAGATCATTACACTTGCATTGTTTGTTAATTTATTGGGTCGATCTGGCAAGACGAAGGCGGCTTTGCTATAATTGTGAAATTCGTGATTTCCATGGACAGTAGGATTTTGGGGGTGGCACTTCTTGCTATGTCGAGAGTTAACAAAGGCCAAGAACTCTGGAATATGCAACCGTAAGGCTTATTTTATCTACAATGTCATTGTACAAGTTTACGTTAAGGGGTTTGCAAATTACTCATCTACTTTGTTATAATTTACATCGGAAACAATTTTTTGATGGGAGGCTTCGAAACACTAGATGGTCTATATGTCCATACTTTTCGTGCAAAGCTTTGAATCGCTCAATGAGTCCGTATATGTTGAGCAATTATGAAAGATATTTAAGTGTTCAAACATAGAATGGAAGAAGAAATAGATAAAATGTGGATGGACGGTACAGAGCAAGAGAGCAGCGTTCACGCAACAAGTTTCTGCAGTTGTGAATCACCAAGACAAATTATGGGATAAGAATTTTAGTCAAAGTGGACATATGTCATCTCAAAGCTCGGAATAGTTCACAATAAATTGAATAGCAGGCCATCTGTGTCTCGGAAAGGTCGATGAATCTGTAACCTTATAATCTACACGCAACACTACAGACTAAATTCGACATTGGCATTTATCACATAATATACCAGATCGACACCATGTACAAGTTCCAGATTTAGGTGTTTTTAAAAGAGTAGAATTCTGCAGTTTCTACATTAATCAGTTGAGAGCACTTCAATCAGCTTCAAGTTCAGCTCCAAACATCTCTAATCTATCAGTCTCTTCATCCAAATCCCGTACCAAAGTATGGTTTATCAATCCATCATCCTCACTTGCATGTATCTGCCTTCCGCCAAACCTGAAGAAAAAGAAGAATTATCAGAGGCTTGTACCGAAAAAGGATTCTTCAACCCAACTCCTGTAAAAGATTCTAAACATCTGTATGGTCGTGCAATATATACCTGAATGGTGCATGGCAATAAAACCATAGGTGCATGTTAGGCAGGCACTATTGGACATGAACTAAATTTAACTTCTTTTATTCCATGATATTGTTCAGTAAGATCAATCCCCCTACCAAACATGTTTGGTTGAAGGGTGAAAATGGGGTATAGTAGGGGTGTCCAGGAGTGCTGAAGTTTAACAAACTTGTTCTAGATGAAAAAAATCCAGGACCTACTCAAATCCTGAACAATTTGCAACCAATTAAGGCAAAGAATTCCATATCATCGCAACATTTCTTTTCCAAATCTAGATACTAGAAAACATTTGAAGTTGCATATGAAGCTCATTATTTATGCTAGGGACATTTACAAAATACTTCATGTATATCAGGTGTATATACACTTTCCGTACTGTATTTGTATATTCAAGTTTAAATTATACTCTTTGCTTAATGGTAACAAAAATAGGCCCTTCAGCAAAAAAAGTTGTTACTATGCCACGCGATAAATAGATAAACATACCCAAATACCTCTAATTGAGATGACAAATCAAACCCTCTAATTTACATTATGTAACACTTCACATACCGTTTTGTTTTTCAAAATTTTAATTATTATTTCTTTTTCATCCAAAAAATTATTTATCTCTTCCCTTTATCTTCTCCATAGTTTATGTCACATCTCTTGACTACATTATTAACCTAATTCATACTCCATACTCGTTTTCTTTTCTTGCACAATCATATTTTTTTATTATTAACACATCCATATTTGTTTTCTCTTCTATGAAACTTCCTTGCAGAAAAGAGAAGGACCGTCCATAGCGGAAACTTCCTTCCATAAATTTTCCAAAAGTTCTAAAATAATATAAAGAGCTTATCTGCCTTTCATTATAATCTCCTTATAATTTAAAGGCCCAGCTTTCTAATAACAAAATTTTGAAGAATCATAAAATATGGCGTGACTTATTATTTTCAATTAGAATTTTTTTATTTGACATCCTTAGCTACTCTTCTTGTTTAAAGGAATGCTTCCTAGATGGTGACAAGTCCTACTATATGTAGGCATGGGCTGTTAAATTCACAGGCACTCTGCAATTAAATCTCATGTTATTAATTTGGCTAATAAAATAATCCACATTCTTGGGAATATCAATGCCGTCATAGCTCTAAACTACTACCATGTTGACATTTAATTCATATGTTGTCAATTATCATGAATAAAATAATTCCAAAAGTTGAGCAACGAAAATCCTTGCAAAATAACAAGAATATAGGCATTACCATCGTCCATTCATCATCTCTATGCATTTAAGTGCATCCTTTCTATCTTTAAATTTGACCAAGACAACACCCTGTGGGTGGTTCTCACAAACCTGCAAAAGGCCAAGCCAAAACATGAACCAAAGTTGGGGCATTATACAAGCAGAATCATCATCCTACATGTATATAACTAATTTGGACTTTTGTATCATTGATTTGAAAACAGTTTTATTAGCATTAGTCAACCAATCAACAAGAAATTGGCAATACCTTGAGATAATCCACAGGCCCAAGCTTTCCACATTCGTCACGGACATCTTCCTCTAATTCAGAGCACAAATTTTCATCAGCCTGTTGACAATAAAAGAACTTCAATTGCTATCACAAGCTACTATTAGTTACTTCAGCTAACAACGGAAAATTTTTCTTCAACAAAATAATGATCAACACTATAATGACATTAGATTGAGAAGCTGCATAAAGTTGCAAATAACATTGAAATTTTCAAATCTCAAGAATATGTAGAAAAGATTTAACCATAAGGATTATTTTGAATCAGCCATATCATGAATCACGACTTAGACCTAGAACAGCATGGGCACATGCAGACACTTAAAAAGACGTGTTACCCTTAATTCTGCAGGGGTGAACATGTAACGAAGAATAACAGTAGCTGGAACCAACAACTTCGAGTCATCATGACCACCTATTTCATCACAAAAAGAGAATGAAACTTCAGAAATTTGTGGAACGGCGTATTAATTGCTCTGTAAGTCAAAAATTAAGGCAACGCCAACAAAAATCTCAGAATCTGTTATATAAATTAAAACTGAGAATACCGTAGGAGCATGAAGGACCATGATGATACTAGAACATAGTCATCATTAGCAGAGGAGTGTCACAACAAAATGATAATGTTTAACTTCACCTTTTAGAAAATTGCATTAATGAAACAAAAAAACAGAATTAACTGTTAAAACTCAAATCAATATACCTATTTTTTCATAATGAGGATAAAGTTTGACTCCCTACATAATGACAAATTAATATTTTGGTGAGAAAAGGACCCACCCCAGCCAAGCATCTTCCTTTCAACTTTCTGAAGTTTCTTCTTCTTATTCTTGTCCACTTGCTTGGATACAAATTTCTCCCCTGGAAGTTAATTATCACCAAAGAGAAGTTAAGCAGTGAAATATTCAATTCGTGTAAGGAATTGAAAATTGGCAATGGAATTAATATCCAGAAACAAATGCAGAAAATGATCAAAGCAGTCCACACATTACCTTTCTGCTCAAACTTAGCTTTTGTAACTGACATGGGGATCTTGCCACCAGGCCTTAGAGGAGCTCCATCCAATATTTGGATGGCCAGGTCCACTGAAGGTTCCTAATGCATAGTAATACAACAATAATATTAATAACAACAACAAACAATAATGACCTCAAATCCGCAATAACATCATCAATGACAAAACAATCAAAGGTGAAAACCTTTCAATGATGCATGTTACTTCAAGCACTTTGAGCAAGAAACACTACCTTCAGATATGTTACAAGTGCATCCCCCTTTTTCCTTCCAGTTCCTTTGTCAACATAAATCTTCACTCGAGGCTTTTTTGTTTCAGGATCCTAAATGTTTCAATCATAAAAAGCAAAAAGTTCATCAATTTCTCAGAAAAATACAACAATCTTTTCCTCTTAAAGAGTAGAACATGGAACTCAACAAATACTACGAAAATTATTGCATATTCATATAGATAATCTAACCTCCATAGGAGAAATGGTCATCTAAGAGAATTTGGTAGGCACCTACATGTATAACCTTACCCTTATTGCTCTCAAAGGCCTTATGATCTTTAAACAAAAGTAGTTAAATCAACCCAAGATTAATACTTCTCGAAGATATTTTTAATGAATCCAACATCACACCATAAATATATTAATGTACGGACCTAAATTTTTTTTATAACTTACAGATCCAATAATAAAAAATAGACACACCTGCTAAGCAATCATAGCACCTTGATCATAAAAACCTTTTTGTACTTACAAGCTCCTTCCTTACTGGAGTAGACAAGATGGATGGAGCTATATTTCTATATGTTCCATAAAAAAGATTTGAGAATATTTTCCTTGATACATTCATACAACCATTTAAACCTCATTGGCTAACAACTTTATTTTACTTAATTTAATCTTTCTTAATAGAGTCAAGGAATTTGATTTTGACAAATGGTTGATAATAATTCCGGCCCATTAGACAGGTTAATATTAGTTCAAAAAATGTATACATAACATGTGAAGTTTAACGTATACTCTACTATAAATGAATGCACGTGATCCTAATGTTCAAAAAAAAAAAAGAGATTGCCTAAGTTTTCACAGCTCTTCGAGCCTAAAAACCAAACTTTAGTCTTGTTCATGCTCTTTTCAGAATTTTTCATCTAGCCAAAGGAAATTACGTCATGATTGAGACGAAACAATTAAATCAAGAAGCAACGCTTACCACATCTTTTGATCTAACCAAAAGAAAGTATATACCCAATTGTCTAGGAAGAAGCAATTGGATGAATAAGCAATTCTTGCAATAGGCCACATATATTGAAGCCTCACAAACTATGTGATCAGAACCTACTTAATGTTCTAAAATAAAAACGCAGCTTACTCATAAGCAATGGCACATGGAAGAGAAGTGGAGGAAGAGGAAGTAACTTGCTGTCTCTGGTCTTCATATAAGATCATTTGTACTCTCAATTAATTACAGAGTCAAACTCTGACAAAATTGATATGAATTAATCAGTTTCCTAAGTTTAGCAGCTAAGATGATGTAATCATGCTTTTATAACGATGAAGATTAGAATTACTTCCCATTGTTTAGTCTAGACAACTATGTTTTGGAGTGACACTTTGCTCAAACTGGTTGAGAAGAAGTCCGGGAAAATATTAGCATATCTTTTTTAGCATATAGCTAATAGCATTCCATCTGTGTCCCAATCCTATGTAACATGTCTCCAATGATGTGAATCTAATTTATCCAATAGTTAGATGAAAGGTGAAAAACATAACTCAATATTGTTAAAAGAAACAATGCAGAGATAAACAAAAACCTAATGTGACTAGACAAATGCTCAATGACTGGGAACTTAACTTTTAAGATAGTTGTGCTAGGTGCATGCTGTTGCATAGTCACATGACGTTTCAGAACAACCAATTATTAAATTTTAATTTCACCGATAAAAAAATTATTGCTTACATCTTTTATGATCCCGCACTTGGAAAATACTTCAACAACCTGCATGATATTCTATATCAGTCTCTAAATTGAATATAAAGAAAAAAAAATTGGGGGGGAGGGATGGGGGGAGGTGGGACCCTTTATGGCAAATAAAAGTGCAAACTTCAGCGACCATTACACTAATACACTTGTAAAGCTAACCAAGAAAACCAAGGAGAGAGAAGCAAATGAACTATAAAAATAATATCACCACTAACCTCGTCGAAGGTAACATCGTCAGGCAACCCTGTAACGTATACATGTGTATTTACTTTCAACTCGAACCACGAATCTGGAGGTTTATTAGCTTCCTGTAAAGGCATTAAGATCTTAGGATGAAATTGTACTATAGCAAGATCATAAAATCATATTGAATAAAAGCCCATCGGATCATCAATGTCTTCAAATGATGTCCATACATGAAAGATATTCAGAGAACAAAACAATGTTTCAAGCTCTTCCTGTTAGAAAATATTTTGTGGTCTCTCTGGTTCCTTATCCACACCAAAGTAAAATCTTATAGGATATAAACTCAATAATCAAAAAATTGATAAAACTGCATCTTCAACGGTCTCCATCAGGCATCAACCCACTCCAAACACAGCTACCACCTCTGTCACTTGACAATCTCCAAAAGCATAATTCCACCTCACACAACCTTCTCTAGAGAGTTGCACACCCAAAAATGTCCACAAAAAATGTATTAGAACAGAAAGTTCTCAAAAAGTCTTCTCTATTTGAAATAAATTGTATTGCACATAGGAACAGATCTTACACTATGAAACATCATTATTCACAAGATTGACAGCCAAGACAAAATGCTCCGCCTCCANGCATAATTCCACCTCACACAACCTTCTCTAGAGAGTTGCACACCCAAAAATGTCCACAAAAAATGTATTAGAACAGAAAGTTCTCAAAAAGTCTTCTCTATTTGAAATAAATTGTATTGCACATAGGAACAGATCTTACACTATGAAACATCATTATTCACAAGATTGACAGCCAAGACAAAATGCTCCGCCTCCAACAGCTTCCATCAAACCCTACAACCTTGTCTGCCAACCATGTCTCCCTTGGCCACCTTCAATAACAGATCCACCCTTCCCCCACCTCCCATGGCCATCACAGAACTTTGCGGCCTCCAATAGTCACCAAGCCACACTTTTCTACTCCTAACAGGCTAACAAGCAATTATCCCTACACCCAATTGCCTCCACCATCTCCCTTCCCCGCCCCCAGCAGCCAGTCATAACTTTTATCCCCACTTTGTGCAGCCATTCTCATTTAACCCATCTCCCCCCTCTGCAATCTTGGCCCTTCCAACCTCCATGCATATTGAAAACCCCATTCTTTTTTTATTTGGAAGTAATTCAAGTCAAGAAAATGCAACACAATAGCACGCCATAGAGGCCCAATAAATATAGGCGTGGAGGATGGGTACATAATACACCTTACTCATTCACATTATAAAGCTCATTTTTATCAGGGTAATTTTGGATGAATTGGTGTCTTTCCTTTTTTTTCTTTGTTTGGAAAATTAAACTGTGTGATGGAGGGGTTTAGGTTTGCTTGCTAAAAATGTATATAGAACGACAAAGATCCCTTAGTAGATTGTCATGTAAATGGCATTTATCTCTCTCGTGTTGCAGTAGAGTGAGTAATCTTAGCTTAAGAATCTGAAGGAGATAAATGGTTATTTTTTCATTTTTGGCACCACTTAAAAGGCAAGAAAATAAAAAATAAATTTATACAGTTGATCCCGCAGAAACTAAAAATAAATAAATAATCTAAATACTAAAATGCTTCTAATCAGGACCTTTATATCTGCAAAATGATTATAACCATGAAATGAACAGTAGAACATAATATCTGATGGGGGTAGAGTGGAGATAGTAGCAAAAGGTGTAATCATGTAATCTATTTATTAGACCAATCCTTTCCTATATCCAAGGAGATATACAAACGAACAGTTAAACACAGTAATAATATCTGATGGGGTCGAGTGGAGATAGTAGCAAAAAGCGTAATCATGTAATCTATCTATTAGGCCAATATATCCTAGGAGATAAGCAACAATATGCATAAAAACAAAATCTGAAAGGAGCACCTTCTTTTCCTCAGTTTTAACATCAGCAGTTTCCTCTGGCAACTTTCTCTTGCCATTCTGCTTTGATTCTGCTTCACTGGCAATATTATCCACTTGCTTTGCTGATAGGGCAACATTATCCACTTCCTTTGCTGATAGATCATCAGCATTTGTTGGAAAGACCTCCTCTTCTAGCTGAAAAGTCATATCTTCCGGAGCATATTCCTCAGTTGTCTGAGTTGTGTTTTCCTATCATGAATAACCAACAGGAACTCGCATTGAAGAAAAAGCTGGAGTGAAAGGAAGATGCAGAGCTTTGTTATGCAACTTATGGGGAAGACCACAAAAAATGGTAACACTGCAAAGACTAAGGTGGGAAAATGAACGTGTTTTCATGAGAAGAAAATAGACCGACAAACTACTTATAAAGAGTAGTACTTCTGGCAGAGGGGTAAAATGTGCCTAAACGAAGTAACCTTTGTTTTTGTAAGGAAAAAATAACATGCAAAATATCCAAAAGCAAATCATCAATGTAATGTAAAATTTCAAACGCCAACCTGAGGAACCCAAGCTTTCAGATTTCGATCCCATTTGTACTTAGTTCCGTCGTCATCAGTGAATTCTTCCTCTCCCTCAGGTGGTGTTGTAGGTCTTTCATTGTCATCATTAATGTTTGACAGAGCCTCTGCTTCTGCTTCCCTCACCTCCTTTTGCCACTTTTCAAACTCATCTTCTTCATTACAGGTGATGGGGGCTGAGAGAAGTTTTTTTTAAAACAAATTGAATCTTTAGAAACATGTGTTAAGAGTCATTATTAGTGAAATTATTTGGGAAAAATGTGCCATCACCTGAACTTGAGTAATCAGCATCTTGTTGAGATGAGTGAATCAACAACCAGGGAACCGAGGATAGTGGCTGCCAATCAGTACATCCTTCTGACCACACAAGTGTATTCCCATAGAAGTATCCATTTGAATAATGCTCTGTCCAGATGAATTAAACAAGCTTAAGCTTATATGATATTAAAGCCATTAAGGCTATATAAACATCATATAGGTGAACTGATTGTCCCAAAACCAAGCCTATGGCTTACTTGGAAAGCTGAAATTCAATGAAATAACAAGAAGAAGAAAAAATCTGAGAACTAAAGGAAGAGCTAATCTGAAAAGAAAGTCAAAAACTAAAACTAATTAATCCAATTACAAGCAACCAGAATATTGAATATACAAATTATTTAGCATTATGATAATAATTTGCTATATGAATGGCTCACCCTGCAATTCAGAAACGGTGTATGGGCCTATGAGTTGTTGATCTTGGCCAAGAATATACCAACCCACTCCAGTGGTCAAACCTGGATTTGCATTAGAACCGTTCAGGTCGCCTACGAAATTCAGAAAAAAAAAAAAACCCTCATTTCAATTCTCTTAACCATTTCTCTAAAACAACCAACACATATACCATGGTACATACGTATACAATAGATACAATTGTGCATTAGCCCTGACATTACGCATATGTGAGTGCATAATCATATATAAAAATTTTAAATTAATAATATAATATAGTTGATAATCCTAACAAGTTGACTGGAAAAAAAACGCCGAATCCAAATTAAAAACGAAGAAAAACAATAGACGACCTGGAAGCGCCATAAAAAATCCAGGATTATAATAAATAAATCGAAAATCAAACAATGACTCTTTTAGCCAGTTATTTCTTTGTGCAGAAGCATTCACAGAAAATTGGGGGAAAGTAAATAGAATATCTTAATTCATATATCTGACCTGTTACGGGGGATGGCTGTGGTTGCTGTTGAGACGACATCGTTTGCTCTTTCTTGTTTCAGTGCTTTCTGCTGCTTGTTCTGGAATAATGCAGAGAGGACAAATGGATGAAAAAATGGGGGATTTTTGTGGGCTTATTTGTTCCTGTTGCTTGGTTGGGCCTCTCAGTTAACTGAGATTGGACTAGCCTAAGTATTCAAATAGCGGTAATAGAATATAGTGTCCAATTTGGCGACAAGTTTATCGAGGAAGGTACTTCAACGTCCGTTTGATAGACAAATGTGAAAAAGAATTTCAATTACATGTTAATTGAAAAATAAAAATTCACCAAACTCATAGGAAATCGTTTTCCATGAAAACAAAGAAAATACAATTTAAAATAGTTGACCTTGGAATTCGATTTCCATATTCACGTTGCAATCAAACGGTCAAAGTGGTATTCGTTTTCCTCAGATACGATATTTTTCATGAAATTCGTTGCAATTAAACAGAGTCTAAAAGCTCTTTTAATCAAAGTAATTTCAGAAAAGAATAACACTAGTGAAATTACACCACGCGTATTTTTTAACTTTCCAATTTAAAAATAAGATTTCAAAATTTATTTGTTCAAAATTCAGATGATGATTCATCTTTTACGGTACTGATAATAATATTGTAAAATTGAATTAATTCACCTCACTCCATCCAACCTCCACCCCTAACTCAATTTCACCAAACCAAAATCACTTCTCCCCTCCCCCACCCCTTCCTCTCCCTCTTTCTCTCTTCTCACTCTCTATACCTACCACACCCCTAAGGCTACTCAACGCCACCTTGACAGTTGTGTGCGGCGGTGCCTCGTTGGGCACAGTAAGTCAGCACTGCTGTTGTTCGAATCGGTAGAGCTGTCTAGGTACTTTTTTGGAGTTTTTTTATTATCCTATCTACTATGGATGGTTTTTTTGTTGGTGATTTTCTGATTAGATCTACCGTTGGTGGCTTGTTGGTTGTTGTGGTTGTGCTAGCGGTGCAGTGGTGGTGATGTGCAGCTATTGTTTTCTTTTTCTTGAATTTTCTATTCAGTGACCTATAATTGGCGATGGTTGTCATGGAGATGGAGGTTGGGTTGGGTTGGGTTGAATGGGGTGGGGATGTTTAATATCAATTATTTGGTTGATTGTGACCAATATATTGGTTAATTTGTAATCAAATATGTGATCAATTATTTGAGATGGTAACTAATAAATTGGATATTTTGTGACTAATAAATAATAGGGATAATTGCAGCAAAAGCCACAACCTTTTGAAACATTAGTAGACTTTTCTCAAATATTTAATTTGTTACAGTTGTCACACCTATCATTTTCAAATGTTATAGGTGAAGCCATTTTGGACAATTTTAATCCTATGTCTATTAGTTGATCAAAAATTTATTTTTGACCACATTTTTAATATTTTATAAAGGGGTAAAAGAGTAACTTTTAATTTATCACATTATATAATTAAATAAAAAATAAGAAAAAAAACACACACACACCGATGTCTTCTCCATCTCAATCCACCCCCACCTCAAACCCAAAATCCACGCTAGTAGGGATGGGTCGTTTATGAAGATATTTTTTCTGGGTTTCTCGGTTACGGATCTAATAACAAGATTTGTGAAGAAGAATGAGAATATTCAGAGGAAGAAAAGTCCGAATAAAATAGATGATTAGAATGAAAAAAGATTGGAGAATAGAGAAATAGATACATGCATGTATAGGAGGATAAGGAAAACTAGGTGCCATGGGTGGAGTTTGAAGTAAGATTTGCATATTATAAAAATGGAAAAAGGGGCATATTGTCTTTGTTAATTTTCCAGTCCTCCTCGAATTTTATTGAAATTTCTGCCCATATAAATAACTACATTCTTTTCAAAAGAACTCACATTATTCTGTTATTATTTCTTCACTGTAGTTTATGTTTTATAGAAGAAAAATCCTAAATGGTTTCTGCATAAAATTTCAAGAAATCAGAAATTTTAAGGAATTCACTTAAAATTCCAGTGAAATTTAGAGTTATCCCATCTAGGTTTTGTCTAAAAGATCAAGATTTTGTTCAAATCCAACATCTAAGCACAAAAAGTTTCCATCTTTTTGTCGGTCACAGTAAAAAAATGCACAAGAAATAAAATGAGTGATCCACCGAATATGAGTGAGAATATAGGTGACGCGAATGTGATTGAGGTTGCATGGAAGATGATAATGATGACTATAATAGTCCGTGTCTTTGTTGTAGTTTATGTCTTGTAGGCGACACAAGTGTGATTGAGGTTACAAGGAAGATGATAATTGTGATTATAACTGTGAATAAATTTTTGATTAATCTTTCTTTTGTTCTTCTAATGGGACACTTGAGTTTAAGTTTGATTTGCGGTGGAGGTGGCGGTGGTCGGTGTAGATTTTGGGTTTGAGATGGGTGAGGGTGAGGGTTAAGAGGAAGAAGACATCGGTGTGCGTGTCTTTTTTTATATTTAATTATTTAATGTGATAAATAAAAAGTTACTCATTTGCCCCTCTATAAAATATTAAAAATGTGGTCACCGTTAAATTTTTGGTCAACTGACAGAATTATGGATGAAAATCGTCCAAAAGAGCTTCACCTACAACATTTGAAAATGTTAGAGGTGACGACTGCAACAAATTAAATGTTTGAAAAAAGTCTGCCAATATTTTGAAGGTTTGTGATTTTTGCTGCAATTATCCCTGAATAATATGTGAACTAAAATTTGAGTCGTAATTTATAAAATTTATGATTTGTGGCCGATAAATAAATTGTGGCTAATAAATTTTTTTATTTGTAACCGATAAATAAATTGTGATTTATAAAATTTTAAATTTTTGACTTACAAACTTTTTTATTCATGATTGAGAAATAATTTGTAATGAATTAATTTGATAATTCGTGATATAAAACTGTGATCTTAATATATTTAATTAATAAAATATATTTTGAATTAATTATTTATAAATAAAAATTTAATTAATATCTGATTTTTGAAGTTTTAAGTATTATTTTTTAGTTTTGAAATGAATCATTTCTTATCTCTTAAATATGACATTTTCCCATCTAACATCCGTTTTGTTAAGCACCAATCTAGGTGTAAGCATATTATAAATTCTATTAATTAAGCCATAAATCATTGTATTTAATTAAACGTATAATTTAATGTCACAAATGTTACCATATAAACCAATATTAATACTAGTAGTGCTAAATAACATTACTTTTTAAAAAAATTATCTAAACATATTTAAAAATAAATTATTAATTTTAAAAGTAACTTTTAACTTTTCAAAAATCATGTGAAACAGACAGATAATTTCTGTTGACACACAAAAATGAGACACAATCAAATGATCCAAAGATGAAAGTCCAGTTAGGAAATTCGAAGGATGGGCCCAAACGAGACCATGAAAAGTCCCAAAAAAGTATCCAAGACGGAGTCATATAGAGGTAGCCCATTATCGCCCAAGCCGGTAAGACGCCCAAGGTATGAGCTAGCATCATCGCCCAAGCATGCATGACGCCCAAGATCCGAGCGAGTATATCGCCTTATTATTATTTAAAGCGACGGTTATTAAAACAATTCACTCCATAACCCAATGACCTCAATCATGAGCGGTTAAATGATAGGAATAATAGCAGCAGTTAACGGCTTTTGACAAATCATCCATTATGGAGGAAGTGGGTAGTTACAGGACGATGGGCATCGGTTATCGACAAGTCACCTATCATGAAGAAAGTAGGTGGTTACTAGGCGATAAGCGGTTTTTCAAATAATATTATAAGGAGAAACTGTCGAAAGAGTATAAAATGAAAAAGAGAACATAGAAGAAAGCAGATCAAATCCAACTCTCAAACAGAGAATTATGTAATTTCGTTTCTTTCTTTTTCAATTGTCAATTACTTTGTGAATTCAGTGTGCTTGTACCCCTTTGAGGCATTTCGCTTCTTGTAAACTGTAATCTTCATAAATAAAGCACCCATCGTTTGGACTTTGCTTCGAGAGGTTGTTGTTCCTTACACAATCGTCTGAACCTTCTTCTAATTGTTAGCGAGACCCGATTTCCACGCGAAACAATTTCAAAACAAGGGAAATTTATTGCACATTGTGGACATGAATAGAGTAATAAGTAGCGGTCTCACCATACTCTCACTTGAGTGCTTATATTTTCCCTGAAGTTTCTTCTGGTGTACAAATTTTTTAATTGC
>CAIGRP010008620.1:0-14472 GCA_903798385.1 Fraxinus cuspidata | reverse complement strand
AAGAAAATTGACCACTAATGAAATTTTTTTTTACAAATAGTTATAAAATTTGGTGTCATTGTCCAAAAAAAAAAAAAAGGTAAGTAAACTGGAAAATGAATTCCCGCCAAATTGGTGGGAATTCAAATTCCTCAAAATCCTTGAATTGGTAAGCATGTGAACAAAAGTAAGAAAACCCATTGCCTAAAAAATTCAGCCAATCAAACACTCATTTTTGGATAAAGATGGAATTTCATTTCCAATTCCATGGAAAGTTGGACAAAATAAACCGGCCCTATATGTTTAATGCTGACTACGCCACCACATCAAACATATGCATAGAGAAATAACCACACAGGCAACTTGAGTTGAACTTGAATTCCAATATTCAGGCAACTTTTTTAACCTTACAAGCAAGCAGAAATCTATTTTCCAGGCAAGTACTTTGCAATTAGCTACTTCGAGCATAAAAAATTTTCCAAGACATAATTTCTACTGTTGTTCGTGGTATGGAAAACAGTCTTTTTCGTTGAAACCCAGTTTGACAACATTAATCAAACCACATTAATCAAACAACATTAATTAAAAGGGAAACTGCACTCAAGACAATTGAAATGCGAAAAACAAAACGTTAGTGATTATGTTTCCATTTACCTTGATTTTCCTATCTTACCACTCCTCATCAGCCATAACACGATTTCTAGTTGTTCAATCGTATTCCACGTCTGTACAACACAGTAGTTCGAACAACAGCTTATGATCGAGTCGATTTTCAATTGGGTGACAGTCAAATTCTTATTGGACTTTTGGTTGAAAAATGATAGAATGCAGTCCCAACCTTCCTCTGTGAAGCATTTGTCATGATGATGATCTTTCGCCACAACCATTTCACATGCGAAGAGGAAAATTTGGTGCTCTTTTCACCGCCCATTTCGTCGTTTTACGTATAGGCTGCTCCGGTTGTGGTTCCATGGCATTGGCTCCCTATAGGTGGGGAGGGACGTCGGTTGTATAGCTTTGCAAGAGAGAAAACAAGGGAGATGATTAATGACTTGAAATGGCTGCCTATTTGGCAAAAATAAACACATGAAGATTGCAAATCCCTTCTCGTCATGAAGAATTTTTATAAAATTCTGCAATAAGTACCATGTTTGATCATTCAAGTGAAGTTGGGTCGAAAAATTCTTACAATGATCAAAGACAAAAGATGAAAGGTAAGTAATATCATTTCGTAGGATAATTTTTGTGCTTGCACGTGAATCCTTTGATAAAATTGTTAAATGCGTGCCTTGCATTGTCTCTGCAATCATGTCTTTTTGAGAACCAATTTGTCTCTCGTTCTTGAAAGTATATAGTTCCTTGATAATTTTGTTCAATTAATTGGAGCTTTGTGTAGTGAATTCTTCTAGTGAAGAGGTGGTTAATCAAGAAATGCCGATGATCAAGAAAACTGAAAGTTCAAATTTATCGAATATTTCGATCCAACGTGCAAAATTGCACAATTAAAAGCAAAAAACCACTTTTTAATTCTTTCTATATGCTCATTCAAAACAAATCCCGACTCATGATTTATAACTTAGCCGTACTAGACCGCGTGCTCCTAGCGCCGATCCCGACTCATGGTACATCACCTTAGTTCTCATGAATTTGTGCTTCTGCAATAGCTCTCCATCTCTGGTATCGATTTATCTCTGGTGGATTAAATGAAAAACTCCCCGTTCTTCGAGTTGGTATTTGATCAAACGATCTTTGTGTATTTTTGATATGTGGTTGGATGTGAAACAATATAGTTTGATCAACAAATTAAAGTTTGGATGAATTTATAGCTCAAATAATATGGTGGTTTAATTTTGGAATCAATGAATATATTTTCGATCATCAAATGAATGATCTCTATGGAAAAATATGATTCAACACACTTTTGGACGTCTCATAGGGTGTATATTTATAATGAGTTGTGTTTGAGATGAAAATGAACTTGAAATCAACTTGAAAATCAAAAATTACCGTTTCTCGGAGCTAGCGACAAGCAATCGGCAGCTGAGCAGTTGTCAGTATTTTTACAATAACTTTCTCTCCCGATATTCAATTGAGATGATTTAAAATGCGTTGAAAAGATAACTCAAAGAGCTACAATTCTCATAGGTAGCCTTGTCCAAATTAAAATGTTTTCTACGTGAAAAATACATTTCAACTTGTGGCTGAGAATTTAAAGCATTATTTGTGCAACACTTTTACACTTCTTTGACTTCTAATTGCATTCCAATAATTATATGCGACCTTCTTGAACATCTTGAACTCCTTCAAGACCTATACTACCTATTCTAACTCTTTTGCTAAAATTGAGACTCAATAACTCTTATTTTGAGTTTGATTACAACTTGATAAACTTATAATACAGTTCAATTAGTAAATGATCTTGACTAAGAAAATTACCAATTACAAATTTAGAAATTATCAATTATAATTTGGAATTAACAAAAACTGTGCATTAGCATTAGGCTTGATTGACATGCCAAAGAACAACAGACGTTGATCCAAAATTTGATGATGCCACTATAAAAGATGAGCTTGATGCTTTGATGGTTAAAGTCTGAAGAACAACTTCAAAACTCGATGGAGAGAGAACAAGTAAACATGATTAAAGTCGGTTAGATTAGTTTTCGTGTGCCTTGAGCATAGAGTTTTTAGGGTTATTGTGTTTGGTTTTCGAATCAAAAGACAGAGAATAAATAGAAGAGTACTTGCAATGACTAAATTCTTCAATTGCATGTGGGACATCCTGTATTGTACAAGATTCAATAGTACATTATACAAGTTTCGAGTCTCCATATTCGACCTTATAAGACAAGCAAATAATGCGTTGATATAGACCGTTGATTGGGAATTAATCTCTTCTTTGTGCTTGATGTAGGGGACCTTTACTCATATCATGTCACAGAATTTAAACTGTGCCCCAAATCCTTCCTAAATATGAATGATTCATAATTAGTAAGTTCTCACTGTTTTCAAAAAAATCAGGTATTGCGTCCTTGCTTAAATAGTAGGTGCGTGTGTGTGTGTTTATATTAAAAAAATTTGATATCGATTATCTAGCGTATCAACAAACCCACGAAGGCTACTTTTGTAATTTGAAATTTTCATGGGCTTTCAATGGTGATTGATTAGGAGTTACAATTAAGATCAACAAACTCACGGATTGCTTCCTTTACAGTGTTGTAATTCGAAACTGGAAAAAATACATCAATAAGACATTAACTATGACAGATTTCAAATTTAAGAACTATGGTTTACTTTTTAAAAAATCAGATATTAAGTTAAATTTATTTATTAAATAATTAATTAAAAAAAATTGTATTAATTAAATATATTATGGTCACAACGTTATATAATTTATTGTCACAGTTACTTATTAGTTACAATTATAGACGCCACAGTCACACACAATAATTTTATAAGCCACAATTTATTTATCGATCACAAATTAAATAAATTAATTGGTCACATTATTTTTTGGTCACAAATCACTAAATTTATGATCCACAACTTCATGGTCACAAAATATCAAATTAATAGGTCACAAATTATTTTTATGTCACACAATATCAAATTATTTGTCACAAATTATTTCACGGTCACTAATCAAAAAAATTATAGGTTACAATTTATTCATCAATCACAAAAAAAAAAAATTATAGATCCCAATTTATTTATCGATTTAAATCACAAATTTTATAAATCACGACTCAAATTTTTTTATGTCTTATTTGTCAAATTGGTCACAAAATACCCAATTCATTGGTCACAATTAACAAAATAATTAGCCACCCACCACAAGCCATTTTACCCACAATCATCGCACCATCGCCACGTGCACCACCATTGTCACCATCGTAGCCAACATCACAACCACAACTACAACCACCAGCACCTTACTGCCACCATCGCTCAAACAAAAACAGAAATAGAACCCCATCACCGCCTAACGTGACGATCGGCCCATTGACTCGTCGTCGTATTGTGCGTAGTGACACTAGAAAAGTCGATCGTCGCTAGGGAGCTACGGTGATACCATCGCCACTACGCAAGATGGTCAGCCCATCGACTCCGCCAAATTGGTGGATTGTGCATGTGTGAGAATGAGTGAGAGAGGGTGGTGTTGGTTGGTTGGTTAGGTATGTAGAATTGGGTGAGATCTTTAAGGTTTGGGTGGGTGTAGTTGTTAATTGAGGGATTGATACATAATTATATATGTTTTTCAATTAAAACTATTTAGAACATTTTAAAAATAATAATTATGGTTTGCATTTTGTATAAATAAACTTTAAACCTGATTTTTGAAATTAAATCTTAAAAAAATTTGGTTGGGTTTATTTTCCACTTTGAAATTTCCATGGATGTTTAATTCAAGAATGATTGGGAATTACAATTATAGTTACGTGTTCTTGACAATTTCTATGTTTCACTTACAAAAAAATTAGAGAAATTTTGGGAGCCAGTAATTTTAGTCTAAGTTTGTATAATATCCAGTAATTATAATCTAATAAATTAATGTGTAATATTTTTTGACTTCTTTTTACTTACTTGGTCATATATGACTTTTCCCAACTTTTTTTTTATGAAGTACATTGAGACAAATGAACTACTAAGTACCATTAGGCTAAGCAACACTTGGTGAATAAATTCATGATGAATTAAACTAGATGTACATCTTTGTTGACAACAAAGATGACATCCTCCCTTATGATATACAAATTAAAAATCAAGAGTGTAAATCTTGCCATGTGAAAAAGTACAAATGAATGTGTAAGATAAACAATAATACTCAGTACACCATTTCCCATACTTAAAAAAAGTAACTTTTAAGCACATCTAAGAAACAACTATTCACATTAAAATAAAATAAAAAAAAAATTGTACAAGAACTATTGATCCTTCCTCATATCTCCATGGCTGAAACCTTGACCTAGATTATTCCAAAAACTAAAGGGAAGAATCCAACGTTATCAAGTAAAATAAGTAGCCAACTACTGCAAAACTAATCAAGTAAAAACAAATTAAATTAAACCCTTAAGTGTGGCGAATTCTTTCTAAGGGACAATCAATAATACTAGATACACTATGTATAAAGAAGACGAAGCTTCTCCCAATTAATAGTCATCCACGAGGTGCTAACATTTGCTGCTTCTTTATCTTTTCGTCGTTCTTCACCATGCTGAATCAAAAGCATCAGATGTGAGATATACAGATTAAAAACAATAACTCTTCACCACATTTTTACACAATAAAATTCAATAAACTTTATCCAGTCCTGTGAACTTGCCTAATTGAGTAAAAAAGTTTCTTGCAGAATCCCTGTAGCTCAAAAACATCAACATTCTATTTTTCAGAACATGATAAAATCTAACACCTTTAACCAAGTTGATGGAAGAGGGGTAGTTTGCAGGGTTTCCAAATGGGAAAGGGTTGAGTAGCATTACTCCAACCAAAGGGAATAACGTGCAGGATTCATAAATCACAATGGGGTAATTTGCAAGTTTCCAAAGAAATTGCTCATCAAGGTTCATTCAAATGTGTATGATTAACTTATTCATGGAGGTAGTATTTTGAATCTCATTTGAATTTGGATTTGACTATAGTACTATGTTAAATAAAGCTTAAGAACCTACAAGCACTAGAGTTTTTTCATTTTCTTTTAAGATGGAACAAAGAGGACGCACTCTGACACAGATTTCTGGAGGAGCTACCTAAGATACTAAGATGAACATCTCATGGTATGTTTTGTAGGAATGATGGGTGGTACTTGGGATTACTAAGAAGGAAAATAAGCTAAAACCTTGTCCGTTATATTGTCCAATCCTATCTAGCATAACTTAACCAACATCCACTCGAGTTTTGGCTTGAATATGTAGGACAAAACCACTGCAATAGAAACTAACGGTTTCATATTTTTCAATTCAAACTAAGGTAGCAAGGACGGCAAAGTAAAATGGTGAGCAAACTTTGACATAGGAGTGTCCGCATTAGATTTTACCTGATGTCATGAGCAGTAATAAATATCCACTGGGATCCTTGAGCCAATGCAAAATCCACAATAGCATCTAGACTGATTTTTCTGCTAACTGCATCCTGCAGATTAAACAGAAATTGACATATTGTGATACTACATTGTTTTGACTCACGAAATAGAAAAGGAACACAGTAAATCACATGGATGTCACCGCACAAGCACGTGTTTGTTTACGTGGGGGAGGGGGTGATAATAAGGGTTTCAGAGACGTTTAAATATAGAGTCGTGGTAGAGACCCACAAGTGATTGGTAAAAACAAGCAAACAAGAAAGATGCCAATTAAAGAAAACATGGAAGATTGAGCAAACAAATGGCGATCCTAGCATAAACAGGATCCAATTTATATAAAATATTAATTCCCTCTTCTATGTTCTCTATAGTAATTGGAGACAGCAAATTCATGTTCGTCCTTGAAATTCTCCCTCTTAGGATTAAGAGACACCTCAGTGTGGTTATTATGGAAAGATTTAAGTATAAAGATACATAACTCATCATGCTTATAACGCACAATGGTAACTAATAAAATTCACTTATTCAACATACCATAAATACATCAAACTCATCCATTGCTCGGAATGGTGCTTCTGTCATCTCATGAAGTGCGAGGGCAAAGCATAAAGTTGAAAAGGAATGCTCACCTCCTGTTCATACATCAAAGAAAGAACATAACACAGTGTTAACCACAAGTAAACTCACTCGTCAGTCGTCTACTCAAATTTGTCCTTCAATGATGAATTTGAAATGTTTCCACTATCCTGATCAATGGTCCATATAATTCAGGCTCATATTTGGCTCCTTTAAATTGAAGCAATACTCATAAAGCAATAGAAAAGGAGGAAACCTGAAAGCCCTCTAGTGTCACGAACAGAGCTGCTTGATGCATCTTGAGGCATTTTTACCTGTGAAGAAAGAAAGCAATCAAATGAGGGAGGAAATACTTAGTTAACTTGGCTGTTACTCACCAGCTCACAGCAAGGTGAATCTAGAAAATTAAATATTGCCAAACCGGAGAATTTGAACACAATCCTTCTCGATTCACAACATCATTGGGGAAGGGGAGGTCACTTTACCTCAATTGAGAGGGTTTGCTCCTCATAACTAACTTTGATTTGACCACTGATCCCTTCCCTTCTCAAATGGCCATTAAATCTAATGTGAGAATTCATTGATCAGGATGGAGTGATGTTTTAAGAATAACAAGCTTTCCTATCAAAAACTTAGGAAAGATCACTTTGAAAAAGAAAATAATATGAAGAGAACAGTACTGCCATGTCAGCTGGCGCTTCAAAAGAGTTGCGTTTCTCTGGAATTTGCTCAATCGCAACTCTAATGCTTTTTGGCATGCCTGAAATAAAATTAAGGGAAAACTGAAGCAGGTAATACATTACAGAGGAGATCAAAAGTATGTAGCAAAGTTAAGAAAGATATCAAGAAATTGGAAAAGTTTGGACTTCCAGTAGTGGAGGAACAAAACATAGAAACAAATAAATAAGCAATCACCCAATGCAGCAAAAGTACTTGTCTCCCCTTCTATATCTCAAATGATTCTAATAAAATGAACTAGCTTCTTGTACTGATGAAGACGACTTGATAAATTCCTTAATATTAATTCTGCATAAGAAATAAAGGGAGACAAGACTAAGGTAGAAAGGCGTGCATGATAATGTCTGTCATGACTTCAGGAAAATGAGAATACATAGGTAAAACTGAATGGCAGTGTTTGAGAAAGTTCTTGCCGACTTCAGCACTCAAGCATCTGTTTCCAGAGTGGGAACAGTAATTACTTAACTGGATACTATTGAAGCTGGACAAAGTTCGTGAACTCACATGCTAACATAGAAAATGGCAAATTTAAATGATAATATTTATCTCCAAGCAACCAAGAGAAAGGAAGAAGGATTGAGCTACTTCTAGTTTATCTCAAAAGGCTTGGTAATATTGCCGTTTCCTTAGGATTTTACGCTCCTTTTTTTGGTACACCATCCTGAGATCCTCAATGGATTCTGGAAATCTGCAGTAGGGAGCATCTCATTTAAGTAAAAAGCTCATCAAGTTTTTGAAGATAAAACAAAACATGTCAAATCGGTACCTCTGGCTCTCACGCTGAAGTATTTGATTCATCCTGCTTAGTTGAGCACTGAGTTGCTCTGGATTGCTCTCACTACAGCCCCCTAAAGCTTCGATCTCGCTCTCAGGACAGATAATTGAAGCTTTCCGGCGGTTTTCCTGTGATTTCACCATGAAGTTAACATCGGTATTGCTGGAAATTCATTTATTACTTAATGTCAGAAGAAATACTAACTAATTTTACGTGGAATAGAATTAACAGAGAAGATGAAGCTTTCAATAGAAAAACTCCTGCATGAAAGTATAAAGTAGAAGCATCTAGCCAAGTGTTTACAGAATGTAATAAAACCAAATTGTAGAAGAGTACAAGACGGGAAAAAAAAGGTATTGGGAGACGATATGCACAGATGTAACACTTTTGGTTCCGAAGTACAGGTTACAAATAATTTGTGGCTATGCGTAAGTATATCATGCATGTGCTACATAGCACAGATGTAGTTTATTGACCCAAGAAAGTGAGTCATTTTGACAAGTCACCCTTGTTAGAACTCGAAAACATATATATATATATATATATATGAAACATTAGTACTAACTTATATTCCAGGGCAGGATCAGAGATGCACCTTACAGTTATGTTCAAGCTCCCGATTCTCTGCCTCTGCAATATTGAGGTCAGAAAGAACTCGGTTACTCATGACATTCTCAAAATGTTTCTTCTCCTGGTTAAGAGTAATATATTATAATTTCAAAAAAAATATGAAATGGCCAAAAGAAAGGAAATAATAAATCAAGAAATGCATAGGATAAAGGAAATGGACCGCTTCTGCATCACGTAGATCTTTCTCAATCATCATTAGCATGTGCTCTGCTTCCGCTAATGCATCAAATTCAGTTTTTGCCGACTCTATATGAAAAAACAACAGCAAGACAGTGATATTTCATAAAATTGGTAAAACTCGAAATTTAATAAGACAATAATATACTAGCTTACCACAAAAATTTTCGAATGAAAGTTTAAGATTCTTAGCTTTATTTCGTGCTTCATTCACTCTCATCTGAAGCTTTTCTAACAATTCCTCCTTTTCTTGTATCACATGTTGGAGCCTCTGCATATCATTCAAGATCCATTCAAATGAGAAATTGTTTAATGTGAATCAGAAATCACAGATATGACTGCATGCTCAGTTAAAATAGCAGAAACTCAATAGGGGAGGAAAAATGGCAGTCAAGGTTCAAGTAACAAACAGATATTTCTTGATGGAGCTCATTGACAGTAGATTCAGGCGCAAAACTGCCTTCTTCAGAGATTGACTTTTTCACATCTTGCATTTCGAATTCCTTTGACCTTAATTCCCTCTCTGCATTGATGCGCCTTCTCTGAAAGTAGTACGTAGTTAGAACTAGAGCATAGCTCCCAAAAAAACAGTATTAGTCAGAATCATCCTTCGCACAATAATAAATTTGGGATAAAAAAATGAATCTAATATCACTGAACTGCTACAATAAAATTAAGTACAATCCAGGAACCATTTCATCACTATCGGTCTGAAAGTTCACGCGTGTTTTCATGGCACTGCCTTATTTAGCTTTTGTTTGGAACATATTTTTTTCATGGGAAAAATGATTTTTTGGAGAATGTGGTTTAAAGTTAAAAGTGAATAAAAGTCGCGGGTCCAATGAAATGAGAGATTGAAAATGATTTTGGAGAAAAATAATTTTAGAAAAATCAGGCTTCAATAAAAAATGAATCCAGTCTACAAGTGGGGGAGTTGAAGACTAAACTCCTACAAATGCACGAGTCCCCTTTCTAAGGGCTTAATCTTCAAATGTAATCATTATCATATACTTCCATTTGCTTATCATATATCTGGGCTATTTGCTGTTTTAATTCAACATATATGTCACAATGTCTTTCACAAACACTGGAACATGAAAAACTTTTCAAAATGCCAGTTCTATCTTTTAAACTTCTACAAGTATAACTGCAAAACGTTTTTGTAAGGAGACAGTTGCTTGGCCACTCAAAAGAAAACTTGAGAGAAAATGTGGATACCTTTGCATGTAACTTATCTTGAAGACTATTGAGTTCTTCCTCCTTGTTGCGTTTTATTCCCCGGCCATGTTGAGCATGCTCTTTTGTCTTCAATGCATCTTTCTCCAGATTTAATTTGATTATCATATGAACCAGAAAGACGGCCACCTCTAGCATTCTTGTTTGGGGGAAGAATAGTCTGGGCTGAACCACGGGAAAACCTGCAAAGGAGCACCATTATTTGCAGCTGCTACCATGTTTAGGCGACATTAGATAACTACCATACATGGTAGAATGAAACGAGAGTGTTCAGATCGGAAATGCCTGGAACAATATACTGTATTTCAGCCTGCCGAAAACTATAATGACTTAGCATGAAACATATAATAACTCGTCATAACATTAGGGTTGTGAAATTAGCAAGGAAGAAAGGAAGGCACCTAAAGATACACTTTATGTCAGTCCTTCAGTACGGTGAGTTAAGTCATATTTCATATAAAATTTAAATTATTTTATTGCAAAAGGAGCACATATACTTTTTTCATGTACAAATACAAATAAGCATAAACATTGGTTCGCGTGATTTTATGTATGTTGATCCATATGTACACGTGCATATGCTTAGACATGCAAGTTGAGCAAGTGAGTATAATCTGTCTATAATGTATGTTTTATATGGTTACATTCGTTTTTAGATATATAATAACGGTTCCCATAGTAGCAACATAGCATATTCCTCCAAAAAAGAGTAAATATGGAAGTGAGATATGCGAAAAACCTATAAGCATTTTGCTACCACAGCACATAAGACCAGTTTGAATCACTTTAGCTTACATCTTGTAGCCATCAGAAGTGTAAACCTCCTTCAGATTTGATATCCTTTGATCAAAAGCAACTGTTTTGCCAATAACATAATCTCTAACGAGAACTTGCCTCTCAGCATTACCCTATAAGATAAATAGAAAACAGTACTAAAATGTCAGAAATGCACAAGAGAATAAAAAAGAAACAAGTTGAACCCAGAATAAACTTTGTTGCAATATTAAGGAAACTAAATGGCACATGTGAAAGTAAAAACTGAATTCTTCAACATGAGAAATCACACTAATATAAGGGGTCCTTCGATAAGCACGTATATGAATAAGCCTTTGTACAGGTGTTGTTCATTATATTGTACACAAATTAGGAAACAAATATATGACAAACATTTATCTAAGAGCCAGGCTAACAAATAGAGACAGTGCTGGGTTAACCTCAAAAGGTAATAAAATAGATGTCTAAAATACCAAGAAATTGCAAAATTTACCACATCAACCAAAACATTCAACACCGTAGGATTGTCAGATTTGATAATGGAGAATGCAGTTGGATGACTAGTCTGGGGAAGCATGTGAGTTGGAATGTTCAACCTGCCAAAATAGAAGATAAATTAAAACAGGTTCACTATGTGAAACATAATAAGAAGCCGGTTACATGCTTAAAAGTATAGACAACTCATTACTTTGATCTGGAAAAGTCATATATGATAATCTGAAGATGATTATAGTTTGCTTCCCTAGCACATGCTCTTAAAACTAGGGAATCTTTATGATCTGTAACAATGAAGGCATTAAGCAACCGGCCAACTGCATTTTCAATAGCAATAGACCACATATCACCATGTTCCAAGTTCTGCAAGAAATGAATCATAAAAACATGGAATAAGTGATTTTGAGATAATGCTAACTCTATCCAATAATGAGCATGGCTTAGCATTAATCTATAATCCTAAGATCACAAACCTAACAGGCTAAAAGCCAAAAATCTACATCTCTAAACTGGATTGAGATGATATTAACTCACATATGTATTCAATATACTGAGCGATGCATAATTATGGTTGTAAGAATGTTCACCAATCAAAAAACTAGTCTGATGAACCTGCAGAATTGATAGGAAAATATCTTTTCTGGACTCAATGAAATAAAGCATCATCTGACATAAACATTTTCATATTTTCACTCCGACCCAGATGACTTCTATAAAAGGAGACAATGACCTTGATAAGCCTTCCATTCAAATGACTTATATGAGATGCAGAAACAAAGCAAGGGCAGGAAAGGAAAATGAACTGGGACAATTTCACAAGCAGCATGTGCACATCGCAGAGGCAGTTACAAGAATCATTGGAGGGCCATATGTCTCATAAAAAGGGAGAATGAAGAAAAGTAGAGGCACGGGAAAAATATTGAGTTTGTGAGGAGAGAATTGGACCTCTCGAAAGTCAAATGTCATTATTTTTCCTTTTGTTATCCCCTTGATGTAATAGTAGGAATTATCAGAGGGATTCATACAGGTATTCATACAGAAAATTACTTCACATTTCACTGCAATTTACATTTCTTTACAGAACTTTCTTTACAGAATTCAATACAAAGTTCCTTTTATATTTAATCCTTGTTCTTCAATGAGAAATCACTTCCAAAATCTACAAAAAAACACCACACAGGTCATGAACCTACCAGACCTCTTAGGTGAGTAGATCATGGATGCTTGGTATACAGGTAAGGTGGGTGAATGTGAAAAAAAAAAAAAACGTTGAAAATGACAGAGGACTACGGGACAGGAGATTTTCATTTTCGAATCAAGTAAAAGTATAGCATTAACTTCAATTTCAAAATTTGATACGCTACAATATCACCGATAACCACTATATTCCTCTTACACGAGTTTATAGCTAATGCTAGGGGATACGGAAAAACAATCAAATGGGCATCTCCAAGAATGAAAATCAATCTCCTAAAGTATAGAAGTGTCATTCAGGGTGATGCGAACATCATCGAGACTTAAATTTTTATTGTTATTTGGATTCATCATTTATGTTTATTATTTTTATTGTTACTGGGCTTGTAGTAGTGGCTTGGCCCACACCCGTNATACGGAAAAACAATCAAATGGGCATCTCCAAGAATGAAAATCAATCTCCTAAAGTATAGAAGTGTCATTCAGGGTGATGCGAACATCATCGAGACTTAAATTTTTATTGTTATTTGGACTTATCATTTATGTTTGCTATTTTTATTGTTATTGTGCTTGTAGTAGTGGATTGGCCCAAACCCGTCATTTAACTAGGTTTTCAGTATTTAAACAATTTTTACATTACAGTTTAGACAGTTGATGAATATGATAAATTGAATCGTGGCTTGCGGCCGTTTTCTCCCCGTCCCCTCTTCTTCTGCTTCTGCTTCTTCTTGCTTCTTCTTCCTCCGCCTTCTCTTCTTTCTCTTCTATTTTCTATGGTTCTTTTAGGTTGATAATTAATTATCCTACGTCAAATTTGGTATCAGAGCTAAAACTAGTTTCTTTGTTCAAAACACGCTGCTCAAATTTGCTACCTGGGAACTATTTATGTCCTTCTCCACCTCATCCCATAAACCGAACTGTGTTTTACCAATTCTGTCATCTTCTCCAAATTACCAGACGCCGCCAATCACCTTCAACTGCCCAGAATCATCATAACCACCAAAAGTCAACCCCCGCCTCCACATCGCCACCCCACACAACCAACCGTCCGTCAATCCAACAATTGAGGCAGCCGCAACCAACCACAAACCCCACCTTCGCCCAAGTCACAGTCACCGGCTAAGCCCATAAACACCCAACCAACACAAACTCCATAACAATTGCCGACAATTTTCAAACCAACAACGCAAAATCTAATACCATCGCCCCTAATTCCACTTTCTCACAAACCCGCAGCCACCATTCACAACCCGCGACACAGCCATCACGCCACTCGAACCTGAACCGCAACAACAAACTACAGCCTAGCCACCGACAGTGACCCAGATCTTACCAGTTGCATCTAATCGGCCGAACCCATAACCGGCCCAAACCTGCTCCTCCAAAGAGCAAGCGCTACCATAAACAGCGGCCACAGTCGCCGCCTGGCCTATTGCTACCGGCCCACATCCAGCCACAGGACCGAAGTGCAGCCGCCTGGTTTTGGGTTTGTGTCGTTTAGTAAATTGATTTGGTGATTACTTCGGTAATTGATTTGGTTTGGGCCTCCACTTTATTTGGTTCATTTTGATTTGGTATTGGGCTTCAGTTGGGCCTCCATTATTATTTAGTTTATTTTGAATTAATATCAGGCCTCCTTTTGGGCCTCAATTCTATTATTTTGTAATCTCCTTTAAAAAAAAAAAGTATATGTCTGATTTTCGTTTTGAGCCTCAGTTTGGCTTCCACTTTTATTATTAGTATAATTTGTTTACAGTTTTAAAAAAAAAGGGTGAAAAAAAAAAGAGTGAAGTAGTGTGAAAAAAAAAAGTGAAAAAAA
>CAIGRP010008613.1:0-38677 GCA_903798385.1 Fraxinus cuspidata | reverse complement strand
AGTATTCTCTACTATGAATCTAATCAAGAGTGACTCGCGCAACAAAATGGAGACGACTGCTTGAATGACAACTTGGTGGTGCACATGGAAAAAGAGATTTTTGAAAAAATTGAGAATAAGGTAATATTGCGACGTTTTCAAAATGTAAGATCTCGTAGAATGCATTGTCTAAAATCACAGTTACAGAATATGTTGTATTGCATATTTCTTTACTATTTTGGGTTGCATTGAATTACGTTTTCATATATATATAATTTTTACGTTTTAGTGAGTTTACATATATATTAAGTAATTTTTACGATCGCTAATTATCGACGTTGGTCGGTCAACTTTCGCCCGGGATGAGCTTTAATGCTGGGTGTGCCACTGCCCACCACCACCACCCAACCCTCAAAAAGAAGGCAGAACAAGGTAGGATGAAAAAAATATAAATATGAGGATCACAACTCATAAGTTAATTGTTTGGAAAGTTCACAAAAATGGTTTACACTAAAGTCGTACCTGATGATTATAAAGATATGAGTTTGGAACAGTTCAAAAAATGGTTGATGAAGTATGACAAGAGCAAAGATGGGCAGATAAGCCACGATGAACTCTACAAGACCTTTTGCGACGCCAAGCGAGAGAGCTGGTTCCCTATTCCTCATGAAAAAGTCCTTTTGTGAAATTTTTCCTATTTTTATATTGTCACAGAACTCATATAATAGAAATAATTCCAGGTTACCACTTCTTTTTGGAAATAAAAAATATAGGCAATAAATTCTGGAACTTATTTCATTTGCAACTTATTGGTGATGAGTAGGCTACTAATATCAAATTTAGTTTGTTAAAATATGAATGAATTTAACTTGGGATGGAAAATAAAGGGATTAGAATTTATGATTTGGGATATGATTTATAATTTCTTACAATAGAGGGGTATGAATTTATGATTTAGGAATGGAGATTTTTAAGTTCTGAGCTCTTACAATATGAATGAATTTATGATTATGATTTTATCAATTTATGTTTATGGGATATTTTCATATTGTGTTTTGGTTTTTATGCTTTTAGTTTTAGATTTTAACATGGACGAAGATCGACCTTATGCTAAAAAAAGGACCTTGTTATATTTCTTTTCAAAGTGGTAAATCTAAGGATACAACCGTAATAACTAATGTTACATTACGACTTTTTTTGATATATATTAATTTTATTCACACATTAAATTTTTAAATTTTTTTTGCCCCCCGTAACGTTGATTTCTGGCTCCGTTCCTATCATCAACGATTATCAAAATCTGCTATAACTGTAATACAAAGTTATATTACATGCTCCCATACAAAAGTCTAAGTGGAGTTCTTATTTTATTCAAAATGTACAAGTAGGATATCATGATTTAATTTATGGAAAGTGATCTTCAACCTTTCAATGTAGTAGCAATTAGTTTCTCAATAAACGGCTTCCAAATACTAATGTGTGAAATTGTCGTAATCTTACTAGAAAGACAATTAACCCTACTTTGAATTAAATAATAAAAAGTAACCCCGGGGGGGGGGGGGGGGGTTTCCGCCCATCAATACTTAACATTCTAAGAGAATTATTAGAGCCACACAACATATTATGTAATACAAAAACGTTATAGCTCACAGGTATCGTAACACACTTCCTCTATGTTATGACTCTTAAGCGCTGTATGATAGAGATTATTTAAAATTTATTCTTGCTTATTAAGCTACATGTTTTCTCAATAAAATAATTGTACACATGGACATAGAACTTTTTTCTACTTTAAATTTCACATTCTGAAAAAAATTTTTTTTGACAAAATATAAGTTGAAATATCTACATTAAAGAGACTCTAAGTGGCATGAGTTACAGATACTGCTTTATTAAAGGATGAGTCGCATCCTTAACGGCCCCCACTTGTCCTGTCCTTGACCCTGGTGAAAAAGGTAAATCGCAGGTTATGCCTCCAAGAATACAGGGTGGAAGGCTGCTTGTACACTTGCACTTACCCAAGGCCAAATCCATATTTCAGGATTAGAACCTTTGACGCGGCAACCTGAAGCAAAGTTGGAGTTTTTCCACCTTCCCCTTTTACCACTTGGAGATGGGGCCAAATCCATATTTCAGATACTGCTTTATTTTAAATTAAGAAAATAGAGCAAGTGAAAAGCTGCAAAATTGATTTTCTAATCAAAATATTCTTTAACTTAACAACCTTTAGATGTAATTTAATTTTAACAACTTCAACTTCAACGGTATTTATTTAAAAATTCAACCACTAAAAGAAAATTCACAGTAATATTGCAAAAACACGTGTGACATGCATTTCTTAACTAGTATTGATAAAATAAAATATATCCCCGGTATGGTTTGGATTAAAACTTCAAGTCAAAGTCAACAATTAATTTTAACCACATATTTTATAGAACCCACAAATTATCGACCACATATTTCTTCAACTTTTATCAAAATTTACTAAAAATCAAATTTTAATATCTACCAAATAGGGACCTAGTAATTGAAGAGTAGGTGATGAAAGGGGGGCAAGGGAAACTAAAAACGAATATATGCAGAGGTAGGTCGTCTATTGTTGATTTAACTCCAAAATTTGGTCGTAATTCAACTATTGATCATTTTTCCTCCCAATTTGTAAATTATGTACTTTTCTTTTTTCAGTTATGGTTAGGCAACACAATTGTTTAACAAACTTGCTCGTTTTAGTTTCTTAATTTCAAATTGTTCGAACTTAATGTTCTGATATATGAAAATCAATAGACTTTTGTACTCGCAAACAAGATCGTGACATTATATCATTTATAGTTAATATTCCATCACTTTTAGATCGAATATATGATTTCACTTTTACCATCACTATTAGATGCTATCTTATCCCATATTGAGAAATATATTTAAAAGGAGCATCCTACAACATCTGAATTAACGACCACAAATTCAAGAATATATCCATTCAAAAACTTCTCCACGAATATTTCCAAGATCAAACAAAATTATATTCTTGTCGCGTGACACGTCTTTGACTACCTTAATTTTGATTTCAATTCTAAAAGAAAGTTATTGGTCGCTCTTGAGGATTATAAACTTAGCGCTTGTTTGATAAATCTTTGTAAAATGTTTATCAACTTTTCAATTGGTCAAACTTCAATTTTAATCAAATATTTTTATCAATTTTTCAACCTCACATTTTATCAACTTTTATCAACATATGCTAAAACTTATATAAAACATACCCTCACAATTATAGGAGGAGTTTTCATTTTATTCAAAATGTAACATCTTCATAATAGCACCTCACATACCTTATACATGCCATTTTATTGAAAAATTTGACGGAAAATGTCCATCGAGACTTACATTGTAAGTGTAACTAAGGGTAGGCAAAAGATTCGTAACCAATTGAACCAGTATTTTAGATTCATCTCTACTTAAATTTTAAATGATTTTGATACCTCAAAAAAACTATCTAGTTTTGGTTCGATTCCAATTCTAATTTCAGAATTGAGAATCAGTTCAGACCCATTTTTTAAATATTAAAGTTGGTGCACATAGAAAAATTAACCCTTTTTTTACACTATAATAAACTCAGTAGGAAGTACAAAATGTCGAAACCTAAGGTCTTTCTCTTCTTCAAACTTCAAAGTCCTAATTTGGTCTTCCAGAGATTGCAGTTTTACCTTGAATGAGTCTTGTTGTTTTGATTTTGCATGTGTGAAAATTTGCATTGAAAAATTGAAATTATTTGTTATAAAACCAAACCAAACCAAGTATGAACCAGTTAATTCAGCTTTGGTTTTGTTCCATAATTATATATGGAGTCATCTAATGGCTCTATTATATGGACTTTAATTATGAAACTGGACAAACACGAATAGAATAGTTTGGTCAAATCCCATTGAATTGAGAATTAATGGTTATTTTCCATTATATGGTAAATGATTAAATAGAATCATGCCCACCCCCATTGTAAAACTAAATGAAATTTAGGGTCCAACTTGCAACTAAAACAATGACTTCGGGACCAACATTTCAATTTTCAGTTTAACGAACTGTAAAATCCCATATTTCTTAGCATATATGGCAAAGCTTATAGGTGCTTATAAGCAAGGGTGGATCCAGGATTGGATTCAGAATCGAACTAAAAGAAATTCAAACCATATGAAATGGAAAAAAAATGGTTTAACATTTTTTTTTTTTTTACATTTAAAAAACTAAATAGGCTGGGGATTGGACCAGGCTCTCCCTACATCTACACATACTTCTAAGCTGATCAAACTCTACTTCTATACACATGTTCGTATATGTTGGTAACTTTTATTCACTTGTTATAAGACCTAATAAAATATTTGCCAAATATGTCTAGTACATAAAAATCCATGTTCTAAATTCATGAATAAGAGTTTGCGCTGAAGAAGAGAAAATCAGAATTTGCTTGGCAAATATGAAAAAAAATAAAAAATCCATGGATGAAAATCCGTAAGGAACAAATCCTCGTTAATGAAGCCCCAAAAATTGGCTTGTAGCTCTGGACCACCTAGCCGAGGCTCTAGCCCGAGCCCATTTTTGGGGCATCGGCGCAAGCCCAAGCCAGACCGCGGGCCCGTATCACGGCCACTTCGGCCCGCCGAGCCGAGTTTTATTAAAAAAATTAAAACAATAGATTTTAATTCACGAATTTTAAATTCATGCCCGTAAAAATTGCACAAATTTTTAATTCTTTAAAAAATTTCAGATTTGTCACAAAAAAAAAAACGAGCCGGCTCGGGTTGAGCTTTCGTTTTTGGCCAAGCTTTTGCTCGACTCGGCTCAGGCCAAAAAAAGTCCAAACCATTTCGGCTCGTTGACACCCCTGAGTATATATTGATCCCTTGACATACGAGGCTATGATACGTGAACATCCAACATATTGATTAAATGGGCACATCATCTTAATCGTTTGTCACGTATGATTATGTTGTTAGAACGACTAATGGAACAGACATTGGTGATGTAACTACTAAAACAAATTAGAAACTCAAGAGTTGATCAAAGAAAAATAATTTAAAGATAGATGACTAAAATGAAACTTCACAATAAATTGTGTGAACAACATTGTATTTTACCCTTTTACTCGTATAATAAATCTTTTCATAATCAGCGAAAGATTCAAATTTTGTCCTCTTTTTTCCTCCTCTTGCTCTTGCCCCCAAGAAGTTGAATTTCAAGGACACCCTATTATGATCACGCATCAATGTTCATGTTATGAGAACAAATAACGAATTGACATTAGAGATTATGAAACGTCATGTTTAATTCGACATATGCTATGTCACTGTTCAAGCGAACCATTAGTCCTACACCGCCGTGTGTTTTATCGAATGCTAAATGTGCCATATGGACAGAGAACAATAAAATGGTGTAGATTTCTATGATTTATAAAATGGTTGGTACCTAATAATCAGTTCAGAAAGAAACAGAAGAAAGTATTCGTCAAAAATTCGTGACAGAGAACAATAAAATGGTGTAGATTTAGGAAATAATCAAGTCGAAACAATGAAGTAGCTAATTCCTATCGTGACTCTCAATCTTCCTCGCTTTAGAAGGAAGTTCAAATCAATGTCAAATGAAATAATTAATTTCACTGATGTTTCTATCAAGAGTGGAAAAATCCTTAAAAACTCTAGTCAAACTTTCCCTGTGACAATATTACACTGAGGATAGCCTTCCACTCAATGTTGGCTCTGTAGAAGGAAGCGCAAAATATACAATTGGCTGCATTTTGAAAGCAAATACATGACCTCTGATGTGCTATATAGTAAATCATAAATTCCTCAGTGGAAGGCCAGCTTTCCCATCATACTATTCCTCATTCCAACTCAACTTGCCATCTTCTAGTCTACAGAAACAAATGCAAAAGAAAAATATGCTAGTGTTTTGGCTATTCACAAAAGGGTTCACTTGCCTACACAACTTAAGGTAAACACAAGGGAATATAAAATTTATCTTGTCGGACAAATTTTCTTTCCCAGTTACGATCAGCTTGAATACATACATCAGCACTCGTTGAATGAATCTAAATGAAGGAAAGACTATTCACTTCCACTACTGTATCTAGACCCATCTGGAAATATGAAAACACAAAACCAGTAAATAGGATTACATAATTTCACATATTTGCATGGAATGCAGAAAAGGGAGACTTTGTGATACCTCCACAAGGTCTTTTCCCTTCCATGGCTTCTTTCTTCTCCTGGCAACTCGAGCAAAGGAAAGGACCATCCCAAGGCCGCACTTTTCTAGAATCAGATGATCCAGCATGAACTGAAACACCTTCTCCAGGTTTTATCTCTACTTGGCAAACCGCACACATGAAGAGCTTAAATATATTGCAGATTGGGTACTTCGAATCCAACCTAAAATTCGGTACGTGCACATAAAATCAGTGAAATCTAACTCTTTCTACTTGAGAGGTTGTTATGAGATTCGAAAAGTAAAATTATTTAAACATCGCATACAGCAAAGGCAATCAAGAGTCAAGATTTTAACTTTTTTCAATATTATAGTCAGAATCTACCTCCAAACATATTAGAAAGGTAAACCTAGAACCATTCACACCTTTCTGAAAGTACAGCTGATCCTTCCTCAAAGAGTTCCTCCACCACATCTGGTTCGCAGTACTCTTCCTTGTCAATCTGAGACGATGACTCAGAAGATTTTTTTCGAAACATTGACTTGAAGACTCCTTTGCCTTGTTTCTTAGGTGGTGGTTGGGGAGGATTTGGCTTCTCTGGTAGTTGAATATCTACAACAATACAGGTTGTATCATCTCGAAGTCCTTTTATGGATAAGGCTTCCTGAAAGAGTTGAAAAAGAGTAAAATAAGACCAAGGGCATGTTTGAGCCCCCATTATTTTGGCAAATAATGCATTTTTTAAAAGTGATTGATGGAGAGCGTGTGGTTAAAAAATAAGATAAAGTTTTTGGATTTGCACGTAATATTATTTTATTGAAGAATGTGTGATTGAAAATAAGAAAGAGAAAAATGTATTTTGAAAAAAATGGGAATGAAACAAGGGCCGAAGAACTTATTGATTGATATAAAGAACATATCAAGAAATAAAAACTACCTTGACAATTTGTGAAGCTGCAGCATCTACCGGCATCCCTCGAGAACACTCAAAAGCCATTTCCGCAGATAATGCGTCCCAAACACCATCACTTGAGATAATAAGCCTGCCACCGGCCGATGATAGCTGCAGATGATAAGATATTTGAAATTAATTTCAAAATCTGCTTCATAAACAATGAATGACAAATTGCATGAAAGATAGCTCCATAATTCTTAGTTTTCCATGGAAAAGTACTAAAACAACCGGTAAAATCATCATCTTCTGATTCAGAAAGGAATTTATTTCCTTGAACAAATTTACTAATCAAACTAATTATGTTCTCCATTTCTTTCCGTGCGTGACAGCTGCTTTAAAATTTTCAGTACCCTCTCTGACCCATTATTAAATGTGTGGTGGTGTTCGCTGTTATAAGCTCAAAATATGAATGAAACAATTCAATAAAGGAATTCTACAATTCTTTTCACCTAGTAAATGAAATGAAGTCTTGGTTGCAAAGATTAAATATTTACATAGAAAAACAATGTTTTTATTAACACTTGAGCTTCCATATTTATTCCCATAATCTATTTCAGATACAAGGATTATAATGAAGAATTCAAAGAGATAAATTATTCCCTCGTCAAAAATTTACATTTTACAGGTATCCTAACTATTTATATAGATAAGTCTTGCTGATATATAATATCATAGATCAATACAGATAGCTTAAATTCCCAAAGTTACAGTTCATGTAATAAGTACCGCTTATGATATTTTGGTTTAAAAGTCAATTTTTGTAAGGTATACTTCATATTGTTAAATATGTTCAAACAAATTCTACCCCAATTTGCATTTGAAAAGAAAATGATACAATTGGAGTACCAAGAGAAACAATGCGACTTTTCAAATCAGAATCAGAAAAATTATTGACAGTACAAGATTGAAAAATTGTTTCAACACCGGAACTGAGTACTTGAAATTCAGCAAGCAAGATAAGATTAGAAACAAACCTTTACTTGCTTTACATAAGGAATGGGAACTATGAATTCTCCAACATCCATATCTCCGATAGATCGCGAAAGGCACAAGCCACCAGGCCAACATCTCAGAGGACCAATCTAAAGTGAAATCAGTGTACTAATAAGATTCTAAGAGTACCCAAAACCCCAAGAAACAAAAGTTCAAGAGATATTATGCTTATAGAAACCATCATATCAGACTTCTCATCCCTTTTCAAAGAAATGGAAAACATATTTTCTGCCTCCCCTGTTTATAATTTGAATGATATGATTTGACTCACACAATCGAATGGACAGTTTCCGAGAGCCATACTTATATAAATTTACTTAATTAAAGAAAATCTGAATAGCTGTGGAATATATCTTATCTTTATCATCCTAGATTTTTCTTTACAAAGAAGGCATGTTCCAAAACTCGTCTGGTGGATAGAAGAAATTTAACAAAAAGTCATACAACGTCTACCCAACAGAAACATGTAGCCCCTGTTTGGGCTCCATTAAAATGAGGTTTTAAATTTTAAAAAAAAAATTGTGTTTTGGAATAGTGATTTTTTGGAGAATATGTGGTTAAAAATAAGTAAAAGTTTTGGTTTTACGTGTAATATTATTTTATACGAGAATGTGTGGTTAAAAATGAGTTCTAGCAAAAATGTATTTTCAAAATAATGGAAACAGGGCGTAATTTACTTTGAAAATTTCACAAATTTGTTATATGTAAACCACGCAATTCCAAAAATGTGTACTGTTTAATCTCAAGTTCCATCCTCTCCTGGAGCAGATAATTGTACAGTAGGCAATCATAAAAAGCAGTTTTATATCCTTAATTTATAGTTTGGTACTATGTTATTGGCATCAAAACCTATGATTCCATTATTTAGTAATGCTTATGATCTGTTGTGCTTTCTGCTACGATAAGGAAGCCCCTTTAAGAGGTGAGACAAAGATACCTCTGTGCCACCACCAGTATTAAGCCGACCAACTTCACCGCCACTTGATGTTATACGTTCCCTCCTGTTTAACCATAACTAAAGAATCAGACTTTACTGTTAAAGGTTTCCAGGTCATGCATCAGATAATAGAAAATTACTTACTCTTCTTCATTGCAATCAAGTCTATGATCTGCTGACAGATAATATATTCCCCCTTCAGCAGATTCAAGTACGCAACGAGAATCACCAACTGATGCAACAGTTACCACCCATCCGTCAATTATTACAAAGGTGACTGTGGTTCCAGAAGTTTGCGCTGACACGGTCACAGAAAAATATCAGAATCTAATTTGCATACAACAGTGAGAGAGACAGACAATTTTTTAGAATGACTAGAACCAAGATCGAGGTAACTACAAACTGCAGGTGTTAATTAAATTAAATTCAATCCATATCCTATTTGATTTCTTAAAAATTCCGAGTAGAGGAAACTCTATAATAGCATCAATTTTAAAGATGCATCATGCAATAGAAAAGTAACTAAAGCTGTTTGTGCAATGAAACAATCACGGATATGTGTAAGCTTCTATCATAGATCTGTAGAACTTAATCCCTTTTAGTTTTAAAACAAAAATAAAATTGCAACACATCTGACTCTTTAACCAAACCTGACATGTAAGAACCTGTAAAATTTCATTTGCCTACATTCAGATTGGTGCATCAAAAAATTGGTTGTATTAGCTTAAACCATAAAATATATTTGAAATGAATTTCAAGAATCTTTGGACACTGGAAATAGACTTGTTTTTCATTTTTGCACTCCAATGGTGATTTTTGTACATAACTATGGACTAACCACATGGAAATGTTGAAAGATTAAGACTCGTGGAATCACTGTTAACATTTCGTCAAACACATCAAGACGGCAATTTGCCAAAATCGATTTTTTAACATTTAAAATCAAAAGACTGTAGCAATAGAAATCTTAATGATCTGTAAAACATTTTCTTAATCCTCTCCCTAAACCAATGTCTCTTTCCATTTCAATCATCAATCTGCAACTGAGATCCTGAAAACATTATTTAGCCGTAATTTTGATAAAAGTTGATGAAATGTGCGGTTGAAAATGAGTTTGAGAAAAAATGAATTTTAGAACATAGAAGCCAGACGGGGGCTTAGGTTTTTCTAGGCAAAGTGGTAAAATACTTAAAAATTGTTGAACTGACAAAATATCATTCACTTTTCTAGAAATATTTTTTAGTTTCAATCAGAACTTCAATCTAATACAAATTATTGAGAATGACTAGTCTACTGTAAGTACTGCAATCATCATGCCATGTTTAAGTGAATTGAACCGGAACTATTTCTACCTCTTTCTTGGAAATCTTTATCTGTTTTGATGAACCCAGCAACCAATGCCCTTGGCAATGCGGCAACCCACTCATCTCTGTTAAGATCTGATGGAATAGCACCCAAGACATTGTTCAAGAGATTTTCCTTGGAATATATAGCGGCTGCAGATCCATTGTGACCATCGAATAACTGCAGATAGATCAGAAAGGATACGATGTGTAAGAAAAGAAGCTAACTAGTACAAAAAGAAAATATTCAACATTTAGTTTCCGGACAATGCAAATGTGTAGATTGTGGGTGTCATCCCCGTATTACATATTAAAGATATAACCAAACCAATGGTTCCTGTAAAACAAAATTCGATGCGCGGGAAAAATGATTAACTAGAAAGAGAAGCTCTTCTCAATCCTCAACAACAATACTGAAATTATTATCACATCAAAAAAATTAATCCGGAAATTATTGTATCAAGACAGATGAAAATAGCATCCAGTCCGAGCATGACTAACATGATATAAAATGCTAAAATCCAGGAAAAACTGAAGTTCCACAACTAAAAATGGCAAACTACAATGAAAAATAGGATGATAAACAATGATATGATCATACCCCAAAGACAGAATAAGTGGTGACTCCATCACCCAGGACCCGTTGGCATTCAGTCTTGAGAAACGTAAAGTCCTCGCCTTTCTTGCTCTGGCTGGCCTGCCCATGCAAAATCTCAGGGTTCTCGAGCTTCTCATTAGCCAATTCCCGCTTTAACAAGACCGATAATGGGACCGTCTGATGGTCACCACTCTTAGACAACATCGCTCCCTGTCCCAACAGCCACAAAAATGATAATTTTCTTTCCTTTTATCTTTCTTTCTCTTTGCACAAGATTCAGAAAATGCAATCCATTACATATTCAATTCAATCCATCAATTTCTTGTAGTAGTCGTTGCCAATCGATTCAATCAACACAAATCCAACAAATCCTATACATACAAATACAATATAAAAATGGAAGAACAAATCAACATCCCAATATAAACAAAATAAACCAAAACAATTAGTAAAGGGATTCAATTTAATTTGATTCATATTTATATCAAAAAAAACATGAGCAATAATACAATCAAGATCCTCTCAAATTATAACAAATAAGAAACAAATATTCAACCCAAAAAACAACATTACATATCTACATTAATAAAACGAAATCTGATCTTAGCATAATGTGGATAAACCAAAGTTGTAACGGATAAAGGGCCCAATCTAAAATTGAGAATCAAGAAACTAGAGAATAAACATACAATTTATTAAAACTGGTGAAAATGGTCTTTTAGTTGCAATCATCGAAACACGCCGATTCTGGGTCTGGGTTTCAACGCTGCAATAAAATAAATTAAAAAAATAAAAATAAAAATTTGTGGTGCGTTTTTGTCTATTGAGAAGAAAGGAGAAAGAGAGAGAGAGACGGATGTATAATGAAATGAAGGCTATTTTTCTTCTTGTTGTTTTCGGAGAATATATTTTTATTCGTGGTTGTGTTCCTGTTTGTAACTTTTCGTGTGACAATTTGACATCTCCATTTTGCATTTTCAGAAAGTTGGAATCTGAGCTGTAAAAAGGTTGTGTGCCTTCCTCTCCTCTTGCAAACTTCTTTGTGGGCTCCATTTCATTTACACAAAATTGTTGAGTGTGACTTTCGATTATGGAGCAAATGAGTGTGTCGGCGGAAATTCCGTCGGCAATAACCAATGATATTTTTCTAAGATATTTAGCGAAAATTAATGTTGGTGACTCGAGATGTATTAAATGTGTGTTTGAACCTCATTATTTTGGAAGAATGTATTTTGAAATAGTATATTGATAGAGAATGTGTGGTNTAAGAATGAAAATTTTAATGCAAATCAAATAGGAGCTAAATAAGATTCTCACTATAATTATTGATATATTTCTATCGACAACGGACAATCATCAACAACAACGTCAGCAGCACCAACAAGATTTTCTTAGATTACTTATTAGTATTGATATTTAAGTTCAAATATCTTTTATTTTCCTTTATAATAGTACTTTATTTTTTGTTAGTGTTAATTTTATTAAATTGTATATTTTTCATTATTACTATCTAAAAAGCCGTTTGTAGTCTTAAATTATATATTAGTTAATAGAGAATTCTATTGAAGTACATTTCATATTTTATAACTTTATTTAACAACAGAAATTGAATTGCTACATTAAATTTATGAACATGAATCTTTTAAATTGTAAACCTCAATTATTAATATTAAATTGTTATTTATTACCTATGAATTAAGAACCAAACATGGAAACCATTTTGGTGGGAAAACGGTTTCCATGATTTCAAGAAATTGGTGCACGTATTTTCCATAGAAAAAAACACTATCAAACACTCATTTCCATGGAAAATGGAAATCATGGAAATAGATAACAATTTCCATTTTTCATGAAAATGAGATGCTATCAAACATAGCCTTAAAGTTGAGAGTCTCGCCTAAATTTTGGGGTCTAAAGTGCTTAGATGTTAATATCATTACTCTTTTTTATGATTGATAATACTAAATAGTCAACAAAGTGTTATATTATAGTAGCTGCAAAAATAGAACCTATTGAAAGTGTCTTTCAAAGATGGAGCTTGCAGTTCCATCCCATTCCATGACAATCACACCGGTCAATGTATCAAGAATCATGATATACGTACAATGTTTGAATTTATTCATTTTAAAAAATTATTTATTGCATTACATGTTTGAATTTTGATAACACATGATTGTCAGTCAATGTTGTCAATCATATTTGTACACTTAACTTTATTCATATATCCAACGTCAATTTAAGAATTTTAAAATCCAACATCAGTGTCCTACACTTGTAATGAAGTTTTTGTCACTCCCAAAGATAAATCAAGGTGGACCCAACCAATCCATATTATAAATTAAGCAGACTTTAGTCGGCCAATCACAAATTCATAATTTCATGCAACTTTTCATTTCCATTGTTAACGTGGAGGCTACTCATCAAACCCAAAAGGATCTCTATGTTGGTCGATGAAATATTCACAAAAATAGTCCTCAATCTTTCACAAATGAAGTATGAAAGTATCTTATTAATTTTTTGTTGATGCTTAAGTCCCTAAACTTTTGTCCTCGATGTAGATTGTTGGTCATTTTTAGAACACTGAGATCATTCTTCCAAACAATGAAATTGATAAATGAGTTGAACAATAATCATAGCCCTTAATTTAAATTAATTTAATGATCAAGATCTATTAAATAGGATATATCTGGACGTGTAAAATGATTTTGTTAGGATTTTAATAAATATAAATTAAATAAACTTAAATTAAGGGTCACGATTACTTGACAAATTCTTTGATAGGAGGAACAGTCTCCTTACATAATATTTTTTAATTTTCTATTCAACCTCGCATGTAATGCATGTGATGGCCTATTAAACGGAGATTTAAGAGTAAGAGCACATTTGACAGGACTGTTACTTTTAGGAAATTATCAAGTCAACTTCCTTAAAAACTCTTCTAGCAAGACAATACTTTTACAAAATTATTCACTTGTTTTCAAAATAATCTAAAAATGATAATTTTAACTTTAAAAGCCCTTCCGAATGGAGCCTATCATTTTTCTAGACTTGAGAAACAAGATTTATTAATGGCATTCTTTTAAATAAAGAAAATAATTGGCCTTCAAGTTGTCGCATGTTACAACTAAATATTATGAAATTGGAAAAACAACATAGAAAAGGTGTGATCTTTAGGATAATAATTAGAATTAAACCATACGTACAAAAGAATGATTTAGAGAAGATTTACCAACTCTCATATGTGTGGAGCCTATCGAAATAAAAAATGAAAAAACAAAAAAAAATCCAAACTCCCCTCGCGTTTGTGAGTTTCTGCTAACCAAATCACTCCATGTGAACCCTTTTTGTGGATTTCAGTATGGCAGCTCTTGTACCCTAATTTATTGAAGTACACCCCGCGATTTACCTATTTCACAATGCTCTAGGGGAGGGGAGGGGCCCTCAAGGTTGGAATTCAACCCTTTTTTTTTTAGCATGATTATATCAATTAATCTAGTTGTACAATTAAGCTAGGATATATACGTGGGTGTAGGGCCCACGCACCGTTTATCCTCTGTCTGCTACCTAATGCTTTGACCTCCGGTTGGAAGTTAAGTCTACGGCCTTCCGAAATCCCCGGCATCATTTCTAACATATTTAAAGTTCCAAACGCATGCCCAGCGCGTGACAACTTCATTTCCCCTCATTACGACTTGTTACTAATATTTGCTAAGAAACTGATAGATTTCTGGATAATTATTGCTCGAGCATGTCCAACACGTAAAAATAGTCGAGGCCCACCAAGAATTCTCCCACTCAGTTAGCAAGAAAGAAATTCATATACTTGTATATTGTATTGAACTTACATGTTAAATGCGTGTGATGTTTAATCCGTCGGTCAGTATAAGCGAAAAAATTGAGCACGATGTGTACCCTTTTTAATTTTTGGAAGTAGTTGAACATTGAACGAACCAATTAGATCTTAATTTCATGAATGAAGCAGAGTAAGAAAAATGAATTTTGGGGTGGATGTATAGAGGAGGAAGACACGTCAGGTGTTTGCATGTGGTGGTGGAGTGATGAGTCCAAGGGCAACATACAACATGTTGCATTTTCTCTATGTTCCTGGGTCCAGCTAATTTTCCAGCTGTAGACAGACAACCTGGTCATTATGAAATATGGAGTACCACATTTGGGATAACAAAGTCAAAAAGTCTTCTTTTTTTTTTTCACCTCGTGCGTGTTAAATGGGACGATATGTGTCGAGTCCCTCTGCTTGGTCTCGGCTCACCTGTGGGTGAGTCGAGCACGAGTAGGATCACATTACCGAAGTATGGTTCGGAGGGGGTTTGAATCCCCCCATCCAACCATGGTTTGATTTTTAAAAAAACTAATCCATGCTTACGGATCAGTCTTGGTTAACTATCGGATAAATTGGCTTAATATGGAAAGTGCTTGAATTGCACCGGAAAAGGAGAAGGGGTACCCCTATCTTTTGATTAGCGATCAACTATTCATTAAAAATACAAGATTTTGTTAATTGGTAACACGATGTATAGAGTCTAACACTTGCACACAAGCCAATGAGCTCACGAACCTACTCGTGTGAGACAATTAGCAGCTCACACAAGAACGTTGCTGCTCAACTCACGTCTGCGACTTTCCCCACTTAACACCACTATTATTTTCAACAATTGTTTCTTCACATTTTGGACTGGAAGAGTTATAAAATTCTAACACAAGAAGAGTGAGTGATTACATTTCCCACTAAATATCACATCAACTTCATCGTTCTATTGCTTGCACCTAACCTAACTAGATCGGTCTGTCTTCCTAACTGATGAACAAAAGTTACAAATACATCTTTCTACCTGTTTAAAAAAAAAAAAAAAAAATGTCATGCTATATAGAAAATAGAATACAGACAGCTACAAATAAATATGCATTGAAGTTTTATGTGCAATTTACCTCAAATCATTTCTTTTTAACATCTGCATTCTCTTCAGAACTCTTCACCCTGATAATGAACACCTAAGGTAGAAAAACACAATAAAACGAGACAGTAAAGACATAATCTTGGATGATGACTCTATCTAGTAAATATATCACCTTAAGTACTGTTGGTCGAGTTAACTGGAAAACAAGTGCATCCCCATCTACAAGGTCATGGTCGACAGAAAATTTTTTCCACCCACCACTAAGTCCTGATTTTCGAGCCAAGTAGATTACTGGCCACTCTTCTCCCTGTTCATCTATCAGCGTAACCACTCCATCATTTCTTGGAAGTTTTCTCTTGCAGAAATCTGATGAAAGACCCTACAATATTTCGAAGTCATAGTGGATAATCATGGTTACTTCTTTTATTTTATCATATGTAAATAAAAAATGTACCAAAATCATTCTTGCATCGTATCCTAGGCCAATTTCGATATGATAGAAAGGTGAGGCGTAAGCATTACTGCAGCCTAATCCAAAGGGAATATATTTGAAGTAACGTTCACTTTGAAAAACAGAGTAATCTACTGATGCTCACCAGCCAAAAACCGCCACTGACATGGGAGGGAAGCATTGACTTCACAAAGGATGGATAATCAGACTCCAGGCTTGACTCAAGCTCCTCTGCTTTCTTTATAGCACATTCCCTATCTTCATCTGATGCATATACCCGGTTCGAGAGGTCCCGGGTCCGATTGGTAACTCTACAAATGCATTAACCCCAATAAAGAACACGGTAATATAATTGCATTATTAACAAATCTGCAAGATTTTACCTTCTAGGAATTTGCACACGGTCATAAAAAGTAACCTGGCAGAGTTACAAAATTTACTGATTTAAAGGTGGGTTCTATTGAAATCAAACAAAAATACTAAAAGGAGGAGAGTCACAGTACTTCTTTGTAATGAGGGGCTGATTTGTTGGAAAACCTTTCTGATCTTCTTACAGGAACAACCTCTGTTCTGGGTGTCCGAGGTTTCGACTTCTTCATCTTTGAGTTGTACCAAGCAAATAAATGGGTTTTCGATTTAGTAAACAAAACACAAAAGCTAAACTAAACTCGAATAAGTGCACGAAAGAGATACCGGAGAGGGTTTGGGAGAAGAGGAGTTATTGAGGGCTATAGAGAGTTGAGAGAGATTGAGTTCCTCAAGTCTTTTCTTGTTCTCTTCCAATCTTTGTTCCCGTAAGGCCTCATATTTCACTTTAGACATAACCATTTTTTCCTTTTCCTTTCGATTCTGCAGATTTAAAGAGAGTTGGAGCAGCTATAATAAGGGGGTGGGGAAGACAAACAATCTTCACTTCTCCTTTAGCCTGTTTAAATATACTCTCGGAGGCAATTTTGACCGTTGCAATGCCACTTTTGAATTGAAAAAGGAAAAGGAAAAGATTAAAAAAAATGTATTTTTCCATTGTTTGATCCACGTTATTTCAAAATTCATTTTTTCAAAACTCATTTTCAATCATACATTATTTAATAAAATAATATTTTTCATCACAACCGAAAATTTTTCCTTATTGTTTAACCACATATTTTCCATCAGGCCCCAATTTAAAATACATTATACCCTCAATAATATGCATCAAACACCAGATTAGACATAAGCTAACAACATTTTAGAATCTGAAATAACACTTAAGGTTTTAAGCTCAATCAAATATGTGAAATCATGAATTTAACAGTTTATTTAGTAAGGATTTTGTCACTTTGTCAGAAGAAATTTGACAGATACAATGACATAACCCAATATGGCAACAAATGACTTGATGAAAAAGTTGACCGTGTTTAAAACAATTCAATGATGGAATGTCATGTGAAATTATATTAAGCATTATGTCAATGCATCTGTATTGTAGTATAATTCATTTGTAATCTTCATTTATTAAAGGTTGTATTGAAGGAGATATTTAAAATTGGCTTTAAATAGTCGTCAATGAGAGATCATTGTTTGGTTTTGCTAAAAAGCATATTTTTAGTAAATTCTAATAAAAATTGATGAAATGTGTTGTTAAAATTAATTATTTACTTTGACTTAATTTTTATCAATTCTTTTATCTAAACCAAACATGATTTCACGGACCACGGGTTTGGCTCCCAGTGTTCCACTCCTCAAGGCAATCTTACTCTCATTCTTAGGTTGACAAGCTCGAACAACTGGTACACACGCACGCTATGAGTAGAATGTTAGGAAAATATATCATTAGTGCACTATTTAGTAAAATAGGCCACGCGCCTAATTGTTGGTGACCTTACCGTACCGAATGAAGAGATGAGCATTCTTGTTGCGTGACATTCTCCCCATTCGAATCGCTTACGCTCTCGTAGCGGAAAATGAGCTTCACATCAACACGTATCTCTCTCATTGCAAGAATAACAATTGGCACCATCTCCACATGGACGGGTATTCATAGAGTACTCCCTCGCACATCAACCCACAATAACTTGTACATGCCTTCGACACCAACCTTCACCATATGTCCCGAAAAGCATTAGTCCATCGGATAGACGGCCTCTAACTGCAGTGCCGCAACACTTGTCAAAGCAAATACACAATTTTCATCATTGTACCCTACAATGATGCTCCACAAAACTCCTTGAAAGGTACATAAGCACATTCGCGTAACACCTGCCCTTTCCATCCTCTTATCCACAACTTCTTTCATCGCGTTCCACTAGCTTGCCGACACGATCCTTTTTTCTCTGCATGAATGTATGCCATTATCTCCTACAGCCAACAACGCACATTCGAGCTGTTCTACTCTGATACCAATTATTACGGATCGCGGGTTTAGCTCCCAAGTTCATTTCTCAAAGTAGCATTTCTCTCATTCTTAGGTTGACAAGCTAGAACAACTAAAACACATACACACTATGAGTAGGATGTTAGGGAAATACCTGCATATAATCATATCATTAATGCACTATTTGATAAAATAGGCCAAACGCCTAACTGTTGGTGACCTTGCCGTGCTGAATGGGGAGATAACCATTCTCACTGCTTAACACATGGGTTTAATTCAATATCTTTACCGAGATATGAAATATTACATAAAATATGTATTTAGTTAAACATCCAAATGGCTGCATGACCTTCCACAATATTTTTCATTATCATTCTACTTTTACAATGTTTTCGACTAACCGTCGAACTTTGGTGATATGATGAAAACCAATGTTCAGGGCTTGCTTGGGAGTTTTTTTGATCGATTTTGGGTGATACCGTTTATAAAGGGAAAAATCGATGCTTGCTAGTTTTTTTGAGTACCGATTTTGAATAGTTTAAAAACACCCAAAAACGATATAGTGTAATTTTGACCGATTTTTTCAACCCATCAAATTGGCGGATTTTAGCCGTTTCTCATAATCTCTTCTAATTTTAGCCTATATAAAATAATTATTTTCAATCAAAATATTTTCTTCAGAACTAGCTTGTGAATAAAAATATAATAACTAAAGAATAAGCAAAAAATAAATTATAGGTAAAAAATAAGTATTTTACTTATAAGAAAAAATACATTATAACTAAAAAATTAGTTATAAGTAAAAATCACTTTTATGTAAAAAAACAAATATTTATAAAATAAAAAAATACTACTAATTAGACAAAAATTCACTTATAAAATATAAAAATAAATTTATAATTAAAAAATCACTTAAAATATTTTGAAGTATACAATGTACTTATAATTGTAAAATTTACTTATAAGTTAAGTAAATATTCAACTTTATTTAATTTTTAAAGTTAAATATTAACTTATTTATAAAAAATTACCTATAAGTAAAATATCACTTATGGGCAAAAATTTCATATAAAAAACTAGAAATTGAAAATTTTGTTAAATACGTAATTTTATTCTTTTAAAAAACTTTCGAACTGATCTATAATACTCACAAGAATAAGTTGGACAATTTTAAAAACCACTATTAAAATCACTCAAAATCGATCCGTTTATAAACGATTAAAATCGGTATTTTAAAAAATGCTCATAACCAATACGCCAGAACTCCTAAGCAGGCCCTCAAAGTTGTCAAGTGTGAATATCTGTTATCAACGTCATCCATTCTATATAAAAATTATGACAAAGCGATGGATGGTTAAACAGTTTGATAAATTCACTGTCTAATCAGAAACGTTTTAAAGCTCAATTATCAATAAAAAAATATTGTAAAAGTATAATGATTATTGGTGCATTTAACTCCCAAGCAGGCCCTCAAAGTAGTCAAGTGAGAATATCCGTTGTCAACGCCATCCATTCTATATAAAAATTGATGACAAAGTGATGGATGGTTAAACAGATTGATAAATTCAATAGCTAATCAGAAACATTTTAAAGCTCAGTTATCAATAAATAAATATTGTAAAAAGTATAATGATTATTGGTGCATTTAACGCCTCTTTGTATCTATCAAAAACTTCAAACTCACTTTCAAATCTGCCGAGCTAATTACGAAAATTTATGCTAAGTTGGAAGTGGGAAGTATTATTTCAGCATCTATTTATACAAGGAATATGTTACAAGAAAAGCAAAATTTTTGAAGGTAGAAATTTGATCCCACGATCAATGGGATTATCCAACAAAGTAGCACTCCAATCATAGATCCAATTTATACTTAAAAAATGAGGCAAAATAATTACTTATTTGAAATTAAATCTGTCTTTGTTGATGCAGAATTTATGTCTATTGTCTATTTATCCACCATATTCGAATTTCGATTGTAGCAGAGATGCCTCTTGAGACCGAATGGTCTAGTCTGGGTTTTATAACTATTATGCAGCATGTGAATATTAATGATATGTAACGATAAGCCACATAATTATAGAACAAAATATACAAAAATCGCAATTTACATATCAACTTTAATCCAGCAATGCAAAATCAGATCAGCATCCTAATATTTAATCAAACCCAAATTCTTTAACCAGGGAAGCATTTCTGTTAGACCATCTTTGAAGCTTCTCGGGTTATAACCCGGCTCTGCCTTGGCCTTCTCACAACTGTAAGCCCACTGGTGTCTCAGAACATCAACAGCCTGTTCAACAGAGCTGAAATAGATCAAAAGATGCCATAGCCATGGCCAAAATGGAAAGCAGAGAAGCCAGAAGAAAAATCACAAACGAGACATCATTTACTACAATCTTAGTATTTCTGGAGAGCTAAGGATCACAAAAATCCTACGTGCATAGGATGGTCACAGTCTCGCAGAAGTAGCGCTAGATTGTATGTTCATTTTGTTCCAGGAGTGACGCCAACGGTGATGGCCTAGTGATCCTTGTAATGATATGGTACAGTCAACAAACAGTAGGTCGAGAAACTGGATAGCAATGTTAATAACCTATTCCCATAATGGTAGAATAGATAGTATGGAAACTAAAGGAGCTCCAAACTTTATATCAGCCTCGTGTTTCTATATTCCGTGAAGGTACATGTGGCAAAAGTATTTACACAAATTCTACATGAGCCCAAATGATTATGTAATACACAAGTAACATGAAGAGGTCTTGTTCTACCAAGCGTAGAGCGTATCAGAATCATCACTGATCTCAAGGTTTGTATTGGCCTCAATCATTTACTGAGTAACGTTAAAGTCTTCATCTAAGATTCATTGCATAGTGGTGGCAACAGCACGAATGAAAGCTGTAAAGCATACTTTACGAGTGATAAAAGATAAATAAGCTTGAGCTTTTACAACCCTTAGTCATTGCATCATAGATAAAATCAAAATTTTACTAGATCAAAGAATCGCCTATGTTGAACAGTATCAATAATTGGTAGTGGCAGTAAAAACCAGTTTCATGACAGAAATTGCTGTAGTACATACCGGGGGACTGACTATCGGAAACTTTCCAGTTATTCGGGCACCGATAACAGATAGACGTCCATACATCTCAACCATACACAGTGGGATGGTGAACCGAGGTTTTGCTGTCTTAGTGATGCTAGCAGCTAAATCAAAAACATCTCTGAATGACATATTTTCTCCAGTAAGAAGATACCTTTCACCTGGTCGACCTTTGTGCACTGCAGCAATGTGGCCCTGAACTACATCATCGACATGACAGAAAGAGCACTTGTCATCTCCTTTTCCCACATATCAAGGTAACCGTCCAATAAAGCGTTCTACAAGCTGACAGAAAGAAGATACACACGTCAATTCATAGACTTTTCGATGAAATATGAAGTAGATGCATACCAGGGATGATCAGGAAGTCCCATTACATTCTATTATCCACATTAACGTTCAATCGACATTCACATCAACACATAAGCAGAAGAACAAGTAGATGCATATGAGAAATGAAACACATTAATGCATCATATCAAATTTAAATGAGATTAATGCTCAAACTCTATAACAATAAAAAAACATTGTGTGTAATTATAGTGTGAATTCAAGAATATAGTTAGTAAACACAACCAATTGGTAATTACACCATTAATGTTAAGGGTAAAATCCCACATCGGTTAAATATGAAAACATAAACCAACACACATAACGGCTCCGGGACCTTTGATGATGAAAGCTATTACTCTAAACCTACTCCTTCCATAAACAGTACTTGAACTCTACAGACCATATTTTCATCAGTTAGAGCTACTCAATCCAGATCACCTAAACATTCTAGAAATTTACCATTTGCGAAACAAAATTTCCATTTGTCACTTTGCCAGGACCATATATAACTCCTGGGTATATCAGCACTATTGGCAAACCCTCAGATGCAGCTTCCAAAGCAATTTTGTCCGCCATGACCTTCGATCTTTCGTACTCCGTGCAGAAATGTTTACCAGGATGCGCCTATGCAACAGTATACATAACCAAAAATCTCAACAAACCCACAAAAGGAAAGGAAAAAATGGGGGAACAAAAATCAAATAATCGAGATATAAATTGAATCTTACACAGACTACGTTCATACCTGAGTTTCATCTGCAATATACCCATCAGTGGATCCCAAGGCGAAAAACGACGACGTATAAATAATCTTCTGAATTGATTTGGTCTCCTTACATGCCTGTATAACATTCTTCAATCCTCCCACATTAACCTGTAATTATCAACTACAAACCAATAAAAAACTCAACTTTGAATATATCTAATCAACTAATCAAGGCTTAATTGTATTTATGCAATTTTAAAGATGGATTACTGTAAAGAATTTCGAGGGGTCTGGCAGCCAGGGCTCGACAAGGGCAGCAGCATGAAAGATTAACTGGCAACCGTTGCAAGCTTCCAAGAGGGACTTATAATCGGTAACATCTCCATAAACCAGCTCAAGAGCTCCGCCAGTTTCGCCACCGTCAGTGGGCGGAGGTAAGGAGGAGATGTTACTGGTCTTGCGAACAAAAACCTTAACGTGGTAGCCTTGATCAAGGAGGGCGTGGCAAAGTCTACCACCTAAGTAACCGGAAGCACCTGTCACCAATACAGTCTCCTTCATGATGAAATCTGGGTTTGACAACCATTATGCATCTCAATTCAGTTCTTATGAACTGAACGATAAGAACTGAACGTAATTTTTTATGTGGCACGAGCTGCACGGGTCTCAAAACAAAATATGAAATTACCACAAGTTTGATACTGATAAGGAAGCCTACTTGCTGCCGGCTGCATCTTGACAAAATGTCGAGGTTCGTCGAAAATGGCCTGAGATGATCCTTGTTGTCTTTTTTACGTTCATGAAACAATAGTAATCGAAAGAGACCTGACTTCTTGTTTGGTCAATTTACTATCCTTTGTACAATATCCGACCGCCAAGGAGTCCTATCAAGCGAGCAAAGTTAATAGGAGTCTCGACCCAACAATGTTCGGCAATCCTAAGTATCTGGTACAATCCATATATATATATATGCTGGCATAGGAATAATGGCAATCTTATCACACCATCGGATAACGACACAAGAATAAGGTCGTGACTGTGATTGTAAATCAAATGTAAACGAGTTATAATATATGAAAATGATTACAAATAACTAATTAAATGTTTCTTTGAACGATTGAATAACACTATACAACATTAAGAAATGAATAAATAAAGTTAAAATCGTATTTATTGTATCATCCAACATTGTCTAATACTACATTACAGCCTATCAAACATGGACAATAGGAATATCGGCATGAAAAACAAATTATGAAACAAAGACTTCAGTTTTAATACCCACCACGAAATTTCCTCATAAATTAACTCCGTTAAGTACTCTCTCCTTTCAAGCTCTAGTTTGTGGTCGGGTTGAGATAGGATAAAAGGGGCAACTAGGCGAAGACAACAGTAAAGGGACGCTACACTTGCATTTTCCATTTCTAATACAGTGAATATTATTCTATATGATCTTATGTTACACAGTTGCCAACATAGCTGTACATTTGGCAATTTCCATTTAAAGAAAAGATCTGATGATGTTATTGTTTTAACAAACAGCAGAGAGAGAATTTCTAGTGTAACTTCTTAATGTCATCTCAATTATTTTGTTGCCGAAGATTCTGTAGAGAATGCCAAGCAGTGTGTCCAAACACTGCTGAGGTCTATGCACGGTTACCTAAGCCCATAAGCAAGCTACACGACAAGTTGATAATCAGCTGCAACCGTTATAATCTAGTGCGGCGAATGCATTTCAGATTGAAGGGAGAATGTCTTCGCCCAGAGACAAATGGTGCCTTTGGCAAGGAGAATGATGATTTTAGATCCCAGTCTTCGACATTCTTTGGGACACATTCGTCGAAGAGGAGTTGACCAAGAACTCCATGGGCACTGATTTTGGGTGGGCTCGATAGATGTACGTAACGATCTTTATGTTCATCCTGCACAGAACCACCGTCTCTATCCTCATAATACTCTATAGAACTTGGCACAAGAAAATGGTCATTCAAGTCGCGTGGAATAGTCTGGAAGCTGTGATTTGATCCTGCCGCTGCTTTTTTCAGATTGCCAAATGGTTTAGATGTCTCATAATGTGTGCCTTCCAAACCCATCTTCTCCCCTTCAAGTTGCCGTATTCTTTGGGAATAAATTGCAGATGCTTTTCCAAGTAGTTCACTCACAGCAGCCTTGTATTCAACAGGGAATTGTCGAAAATGACCTGTTAAATGTGACACGTGAGAAGTATCCTATCAAGAATACATGGTTTTTAAAACGCATTTCTTAACAACATAAGAAAAGCCATAATGTACAGCCGACTAGTTATCTATGAAAACCAATAACCTACAATAAATATATATTAGAAGGTAACCACAACTTATCATGCGTGGTTTTGTCTTTGATCCACAAGTGCACGATACAGACCTCCAATATCTGACACCTAAGAGGTTAGTTTTTTGTCTTTCTTCCTTAAACTATCAGAATACTGCTAGAAGAACTCTGGCAGTGAGGATAAACTTTCATAATGGCTTTTAAGTAGTTTTTGTTGGATGCAGTATGCTCAATCCTAACAAAGCTTATTGTGATCAGGTCTATTGAGATCACATCACTCTTGCAAATAAATAAAAGCTTCTTAGGTCTTTGCAGAACATGCCCTACCAAGTGATTCGTTCCCCATCACTAATGTTCAATTGATGTCACCTCCACTTGTCTATGCGTATTCTCATTTCTTATCTTATCCATTATACTATGATCACCTAAGCATCTATTTTAACATCCTCATTTCCATTGTGGATAGTTTTTATTTTTCAACTACCCAACATTCAGTATCATAAACAATAGCAAGTCTAATAATTGTTAGCTAAAAGAGACCTTTTAACCTCACATGGATTTTCCCATCACATAAATTCCATAAAAAACTTATTGTTGTAATACGTGGCTTATATAGACAGGAACACAAGTTTAATGAAGTAAATAAGCCAATGGCGGTACATTGGTATTTTTGGATTTACCTTAAAAGTCTTGTACTGGCCTAAAGTCTTGTATGGGCCAAGGTTAGCATATATATGATGTAACCCTATTATTCCTAGATAATACAAATTATAGCCGCTTCGCTCCTGTAGATGTAGGCCAGTTGCCAAACAACGTAAATCTCTGTTTTTTTTTTCTTCTACGTTGATTACATCACTTTTGTGCCATTTCATCCAACCCAATTTAATTGTATGTAATACATCCTCTTCAAGTTGTCATTCCTTGATAATAATCAAACCTAAATACATAGAACAATTACTCTTCAGGACAGCACAATCCTCTATATTGACTCCACTATTATCTCTATCCCTATGTTACCAAAACAACATTCCAAGTAGTCCATCTCAGTTCTCCTTAAACTAAAACCCTCTAGGTTCCAAAGTACTCCTCTAAAGTCTTAAATTATGTTTTATAAACATCCTAGTATCATCTATCAAAACCACGCCATCAGCAACATTCATTATTAGAGCAGAGCAAAAGGATAAGGTCTTAAGTCAGAACTTCGATGCAAGCGTTCAGTGATACAGAATTCTGACTACTATTGCCACTACATCTTATGCTCATGACTGCTGCACCAACCTGAATAATATTAATAATGTTTAAACAATTTTATGGTGTTTAATTACTCAAATTTGAATATCCAATGAATTGGGTATTGGGAGTGAATATCCTAACAATAGACTTACTAGTAGCACAGGAAAAGTTTGGTTTTGGTTTTCTGGTGAAAACTAGGTGGGTTGAGCAACCAGTCTGAGATCATTGAGGCCTTGGTTCCTTCAACGGCAGATTGGCAGGTTAAAATTAGAGTAATTGAGTACTAAATCCCCAGAACAAGCCTTTCAGCAAGCTATTCTATCCCGTCCAGGGAATCTTTTTAATCGATCACATTTAATTTTGCAGCTCCATTCAGTCTACTTTGTCAGAAACATGATCTCCACAAGGGAAAATCTAAAGCCAGTAAAAGCAGATGAAGTTGTTAGTTTCAAGCTTCCAGTTGCTACATTAGTCAAGGGTTAGGAAAGTCTGACATCAAGTATCTCTCAAAAATTTAATCTTTTGAAAATTTTTGATACTTGTGATGAATCTTTACATACTAAAACAGAAGGGAAAATGTTTGGGGCCAAGCACCATAAAGACCCTAAAATTCTGACAGGTAGAGAAGCATACCAACGTGAGATGAGTTAATCCACTTCACCAATTTAACATCAGCACCAAGGTCTTTAAGCCTTTGCACAAAATTGCAAATAATCTGAATTGGAGCAAGATCATCATCTTCTGAGCAAAAAATGACATATGGTGCCCCCATGCTCTGATATCACAGTAACAGTAAATGATCAAGTATAAGGACAGAGAAGGAACTCTAAGTTACGCTGGTGAATACTCACAACTGTGGAGTACAGAGTCTGCCAATACTCAGCACGCTGAGATTCAAATCTGCCAAGAAAGAGTGCATCCAGACTGGAAGAGATACCATTTGCAATCCATGATGCTAGGAGTGGAGGGCGGGACATTTTGAGAATACTTGGGTGAAGAACAAAACGAGTACCCAAGTCACTTGTAAAATCTACTGGACTGGAATCAAAGATGTAGCCAGCAACACAATCTCTAACTAGTTGGTAATCATCCTTCACAGGAAGAGACTATCAGATTAGCCAATCCTTTTAATAAAAAATTTTCATTAAGTTAATACAAATGACAATTCATTCTTGTAAAGCAAGAGTGTAGATTTGGCTACCCTACACCACAGATCTTTTGTCCAAAGTGTTCCACAAATGGTTGAACGGAATACAAAAATTACAGTACGGAAGCACAAAATCTGTAGGATGACCAAAATAGCATGTTATTAAAATGATTTGTGATAATTTAGATCATACCACATTAGCTAGCTCTTCACACTTGCCCTCAATTATCTGCAGCCAAAAGAAACAGGATTAAACTGTACTCGGAAGTTGAATAAATTTATAAATGAAAAATACTTAATTTTAACATTTTCACTCTAGAATGATATCTACCTGAAGAACCTTATACATGCAAGCCTTGGGGCCACCAGAAAAAGATGCAAAAACTACGGGGCATGGCCTGATTTTTAGCTCCTTCGTAAGAAAAAAATCAACACGGGTGTGAGAATAACTAAAATAACAGCTAACCCAACAAATTTTTAAATCTGTAAACCAACAAGCCTTTGGTCTTTCACTTTCTTTTCTTTTGGGAGAGAAGAGTGAGAAAGAGAGAGAGAGAGAGAGAGAGAGATGATGACAATAACAGTCTCTAAAACAATGTTATCTTACTTTGTATTAAAGAAGCTGCTCCAAGATTAAGTCAACACACACAAGATAAAACATAATGAACCAAATTATAGATGCCAGTTTCTCATTGTTTCTTTGAAAAGCTCTTTATCTTTTAAACAGGTCTACGATTTGAATCTTAGGAGAGGTATGGCCTAAATGATGTGTAGCACATATAACATGGGTTGTTTTCCAAAGAGCTTTTTGAATAGACATGGTGAACACGGGAAGTGATACTTTGTACAAGAGCTAGAATCCAGATAAGGTAGATTCATTTCATGACTGACCTGAACAAGCTCACAGACAATTTCTTGTGCAAATGATGCAGCTTTTTCAGGAAAGAATCTGCAAGTGTAACCCATAAAATTGAGAATCAAATCAAATGATACAAAAACTTACGCTCTAGAATATGCTTTGGGTAAATTGTTTGTTTGTTCCACATATTCCTCTAGTTAAAAAAGCAATTCTAACTGTTAGTTTCACGTGTCACTTAATTAAGCAGACCAAAATTTCCCTTCTCAATCTAATGCCAAAATTTCTATACTCTCGGGATTGTATGCTGTCGATACTTGAGATACCAATATAGGTCTTCAAAAAGAGTATATGAGGATCAAAATAATAAGAATATGAACCAATAGCAAGAAGACTACGTCTTGATACCACATTCTCTAGGAAGTAAATTCATTAACAATCTATTGTAGATTGTTTAAGTATAAGTTTAATATCAAAGGTTTCATCCTGTAGATGAGGTTTGAAATTCCATATGGAAAAAGGGTTCCCTTGACAATATATTCCGCAAATTACAGTGTGGATTAATTGGACTAGTCTTCTATTCTCTCCAGTGTCCTGGTAACAGAAAAATGGAAACAAAATTGTAAAGTAGAATCATCCTAGAACGATAGATAATATGGAGAGCATTTAAGCCAATTCCAGTTTACTTCCTGTGACCTACCTAACACGTGCAAAGCAGACCTAACATCCAATGTGAATGTCTACCAATTCCACTAAGAGATAATGTCCGTTAGTCAATTCCTACAGCAAGGTAGGAAAAGTTAATTTTGATAGAATCAATCATGATATAGCTACATGGAGAAAAAAACAAAAACTGGATTTCCATCATTTTAACTTATGAAATTTGCTAAAGAAAACTAATATGTAAAGGATAGTTTGCCCTAAAGTGAGATACAAGTTTATTCATTAGAAAAAGCATCCCATGTATCCAATAGTTTCTGCAAAAACCATAAGCATCCATTTCACTTTTCCTCTACCCTCCTAAAGTCACAAGAACAATTTATCAAACTAAACCTGTCAAAATGCAATCTAATAACAATACATAGGGAAGAACATTAACTTGATCTCAGTTATTCTGCATATTCAAGTTAGAATGTCATCTACATTACAAAATTACTAGTGCTTGCGTGGAAGTGATATTTGCAACTACACGTTCTCGAGAAAAAAAAATTATTTTACACATTTCCCAGTAACTTCTCCTTAATTTTTGAGGCCGCATTCTAAAAAAATCACTTTTCAAAAAATCACATCCACACAAGCGCTAAGAGGAGCAAAAAATATTCAACACATAAATACACTACTATATCAAAATCATTTTCCATTATATCCATACTTCAAAACATTCTAATTCATGAACCTCATCAAGCCAACCACCTTATCCATTGCTCAGCTTCAAACCTACAATTTAAATTGAAGCAAAAGGATATCCACAAGACACCCCACCCATGTAGGTCAACTCAGATAAAAGAAAACATACCGCCAGCAACCAAAAGTGAAAAAATCAGAATCCCAACGTTAGAAAAAAAGATGGAATTGGGCTTACGAATTGAGGAATTGGGAGTGGCAAACTAGGGAATTCCAGCCAAGAGAGGAGTAGAGATCGACATAATTCTTCAAGGGCCTGTCCTGACTTGACATCCAAGCAAACACCACCACTATTCCTTCCACTTTCCCCCTCTCCTTTCTTCCCCAATAATGTCTTCCCCCAAATCCCCACATCTTTACACTTTCCTTCTCTCTTTCCACGGAAAAAAAAAATCCCAAGAATATGAAACAAATTTTCTTGAAAACAAAATTAAAGATCCTCTTGAGAGAAACCAAAAAAAGATAATCTTTTGGCCGTCTCGTCTGCTAAAAATTAAAATGTGAAATTTTCTAAGGGGCTGACAACGAAAGGTAATTTTATTGGAAAAAAAATGCTACTTTTGATGGCAAAAGTTTGGATTTTTTCCTCTAATGTATGAGCTTTGCTCCAAGTACAGAGCAAGCTCTCAGGGTCCTTGCCAGGTCCTCGCACACTGGCAGGCCCCACATGTTTTAAGAAAAAAGTAAAAAAATACAACCCCCTCTACAGTGAGTTGCTTGCCTAGCATTGAACCACCCCCCTCTCCTGTGATGCTACGTGTTGCATCACTCATTATATAAAAGCTGTGGCCTGTGGTTAACAATGACTGAGTTTCAACTTTCATTGGGATATGATTGTGATGTGATATGAAGCGGCCATACGCAAGTTATATCATTTTTATTTATCTCATTCTAAAAATTCGCAAATAATTAAAATTGAATTTAAAATGAGCTTTTTTATTTAAAAAATAGTAAGAAAGAAAATAAAATCATTAGATTCCTAACCAATGCAAATTATTTAAAAAGGGAGCAACTATTTATATTCATCGTTGTTTTATGTTTTTGTTTGGTATCGCTAAAAAATCTTATTAAAATCTAAGTTAAAATCAACAATTCATCTTAACTACACATTTCATAGGATCCACAATTTTGTAACCACACATCCCATCAACTTTTATCGAAATCTACTAAAAATCTTATTTTAATATTTAGGGCTATTATATATCTCACTCTAGTGATAGAAACTAGTGATTTTCTTTACCACACCACCCGTAGTTAAAAGATTGTCTACGTTGTTTTCTTATCTTAGCTCATGTTTGGTAGGAATTGAAATCTATATTTTAATCGTCAGTATCAACAATTAATTTTAACCACGTATTTTATAAATTTCATAACTTTTCAACCTGATGCGAACTCACGTAACAATTGTAGTCACGAAATCCACGACAGATTAGATCAAATCCAAGAAAGTCAAGAATCAACGTTTGAAAAGCTCGACCCAATAAATTATTGAACCAAAGAACCAATACAATCGCAAAACATACGAACCTTACTTAAATTATTAAACACCAAAAGAATTTAATTCTTGAAAAATTCGGAATTAATTCGACAAAAAACGAGTTGAAAACAATATGCCCTACGATAATATCTCTCAAATTATGTATGTTTTACAATGAATAAAATAATTCATATTTATAGGGAATCCATAAAAACCTAACTAAAAACGAAATTAGTAGTCTAATTATTAAGAATTACCATAAAACTAAAATTTTAACTAAATTAGGATTCTTTCCGAAAATTTGCCACCGATTTGTGCTATGTGGTTGCATAGTGTAAGACGTGGTCTCATAGTTCATCCAAAATGCTATCTTGATTCTCGGTATAGAGGCATGTAACCACATGCCTGGGTATACCATGTGGTCACATAGTGACTCTTTTCAACTCTCCCATCCGTTACTTAAACTGAATTGATCAATTGCGTTCCCTCTTTCATGCCCAATATAAAATTTGTCATTTAGCTTATTGTGGTCGATGTTTCATCCAGCGTAGCTTGAACAAGTAACCCCATGACTTCATTTACCTTCTTTACTTGTGGCCTAATTAATGGTCATTCATCCACAATCAACGCGTCAATGTCTTTACTAACTCTCGTACCATAGTTTTTATCATTCCCTTTCATTTCAAATGGATTCACCCTCGAATCTCCACCTGCATCGAATAAGGAAAGATCATAAACACTGAAAGGAGCAAAAGTGTTACTCACCTGAAACATCCAATTTATAGGCATTGTTATTGATATTTTCAGCACTTGAAACGGTCCATTTCCTCTCGGTTGCAACTTTGACTTCCTTTGAACCGAAAATCGTTCATTTCTTATATGCACCAAAACTCAATCTCTAGGTTCAAATGTAACGTGTTTTCGCCCCTTATTTGCTTGAGAAGTATAATACTCATTTTTTTCTTAATTTGACACCGTACCTTCTCATGAAGATATCTTACCAACTCGACCTTCTTCTTTCCATCTAAACTACATATCTCATCAACGGGTAAAGGAATTAAATCCAAAAGTGTTAGTGGATTAAAACCATAAATAATTTCAAATTGAGTATAAAAAGTAATAGAATGCGTAACCCTATTATATGCAAATTCTATGAATGACGAGCAATAATAGTTTAATCCCTAACTTAATCCACAAAATCTTCCAAAATTGATTTAAGAACTTAACACCTCTATCCAATACAATACTCCTAAGTACTCATTGTAAGTACACTATTTTTTTAAAGAATAAATCCGCAATATTAGTGGTATCATCAGTTTTATGATATAGAATGAAATGTGTCATCTTACTAAATCTATCTACCACCACAAATAAGGAATCTCTTCCTTTCTTAGTTCTAGGTAAACCCTAAACAAAATTCATAGACATATCAACTCAAGGCTCACTAGGAATGGGTAATGGCGTATACAAACCCTGAGGTAAAACCTTATTTAACCCTTTTACAAGTGATGTATCTATTTCAAACCTAATCAACATCAACTTTTATCATAGGCCAATAAATCTGTTCATTTAACATCTCCAAGGTTTTCTTAATCCCAAAGTGACCATTAAAACTCCATTATATGCTTCACGTACTAATGATTCTATCATTGTACACTTAGGTATACATAACTTATGCTCCCGAAATAAATATCCATCTTACTTAAAGAGTCTATCTATAGCACATTTGTCACATGATTCATATATATTGAAAAATTTCAGGTCATTAGTATACACGTTCTTAACACATTCAAATCCTAGAAATTTGGCACATAAAGAAGTAAAAAGTACATACCTCCATGACAATACATCCACTACCACATTTTTTACCTTATTTGTACCAAATAATACATGGAAATGTTTCGATGAAATCCATCCACCTTGCATGCCTTTTGTTTACCTTGACCTTTTAAATGCTTTCAAGACTCATGATCAACGTGGTCACGAATTCCTTTGGACATAGGTAATGCTACCATATTTCCAAAGCTCAAACAAATGTATACAACTCCTTGTCATATGTAGGATAGTTGAGAGTTGCTCCACTTAGCTTTTTACTAAAGCAAGTTATTATCATTCGTTCCTACATCAAAACAACTCCAATATCAATTTTTGAGGCATCACATTCAATTTCAAAAGTATTCTAAAAGTTAGTTAATGATAAAATCAATGCGATATATAACATATCTTTAATAGTGTTAAAAACATGTTCTTGTTCAACGCCCCAATGAAAATTTATGCTTTTGTTTACAATTTTTCATAAATAGTGTGGCATGTGTGCTAAAATTTTTAACAAAACGCTTATAAAAGTTAGCTAAATTATGAAAGATTATTACCTCAATTATGCTTGTAGGTGTCGACAGCTTCTTGATGGCTTTATTTTCTCCTCATCCACTTCAATACCCTTTACACTAACAACATAACCAAAAGAAACAACGTTTTCATGCAAAATGTACATTTTTTAAAGTTAACATAAAAGTGTTCTTGTCTTAAGACCACAAACACAGATTTTAAATATCTTATATGCTCATTTAAATTCTTACTATCTACCAAGATATCATCGAAATAAACTATTACGAATTTAACTATAAATATACGCAAGATGTGATTCATTAATCTCATAAAGGCGCAAAGTGCATTAGTAAGTCCAAATAGCATGACTAACCACTCAATCGTACTTAGTCTTAAAAGTAGTTTTCCACTCATCCCCATTTCTCATTCTAATTTGATGATATCTACTTTTAAGATCTATTTTACTAAACAAGTAAATATCTTATACGATCATTTAAATCCTTACTATATACCAAGATATCATCGAAGTAAACTACTACGAATTTACCTATAAATTGCATTAGTAAGTCCAAATAGCATGACTAACCACTCAACCGTACTTAGTCTTAAAAGTAGTTTTCCACTCGTCCCCATTTCTCATCCTAATTTGATGATATCCACTTTTAAGATCTATTTTACTAAAAAAGTATGATCCATGTAATTCATCTAACATATCATCTAACATAGGTATAAGGTGATAATATTTTACCGTTATGTTGTTGATCGCTCGACAATATATCCACATCCTCCAAGTCCCATCTCTTTTCGGTACAAGTAGCTCTGGCATTGCACATATACTCATACTTTCCCTCACATACCCTTTGCTCATCAATTCTTTCACCTACCTTTGAAATTCTTTGGTCTCCTCAGGATTATTCCGATAAGCCACCCTATTTAGAATGATAGCTCTAAGTAGGAAGTCAATTTGATGTTCAACGTCTCGAATGGGTGGTAATCCACTAGACATGTTTTCCGAAACAAGTTTTCGAATTTATGTAAGAAATAAGTAGCAAAACTAGGAAGGAGTGTTTTATATTCCTCAAAGTTGAGAAGTGATTCCTTATATGCTAACAAGATCATAGGTTGATTCTCAACAACTCTTCTCTTTAACTCACTCCCTTTTGCAAAGAAATTCACTTTCGACTTTTCTTTCCTCTAAGCTCTTTTTCTTTACTCTCTTCTGGCTCTACTCTTTTTCTCACAATTAGCCACCTCACTTTTTTTCTCTCTTGATTTCTTGTCTTGAAAGATTAATCTTACTATATTTTTCTCTCATTCTTTTATCTTCCTCACTTTTCAATTTGATTTGATCTTCATAAACTTGTGTGTTAACGGTGCAAGAGTAATAGAATTCTCATCTTTAATTAAGTTGTATCTATTTTGGTACACATCATGCATCACCCCTCCTATCATATTACCATGGCCTCCTCAATAAAATATATCTAGCATGCATAGGAATTATATCACACATCTCTTCATCATGATTCCTCCCAATTGAGAAACTCATCAATACTTCCATTTCACCTTAACCTCTCCACATTCATTCAACCATTGCAATTTGTAAAGTTTAGGATGTTTTAGTATAGTTAACCTCATTTTCTCAACAAATGTAGTGCTAGCCACGTTGGTATAAATATCCCCATCAATAATTATACTACATACCTTGTTGACATGACATATGAAATATATTTTTCCTTTGTTGCTTCAAGTCATCTACTTTGATTTGAATACTAAGAGCTCGCCTTGTAACCAATAGCTTTCCCACTGCATACTCCACTTTCTCACTATCTCTAGCATCCTTCAATTCTGGCATGTCATCATAATCACCCTCACTCACCACGTCTCAATTGTCTCAAAAGATTATCGCTCTTTTGTTTGGACATTGAGAAGCAATGTGTCCCGATCTCAAGCACCTAAAGTATTTGATACCTCGATTCCTATGAGGTTGGGGATCTACCTTAGGTGTAGCTTTGCTGTAACTTCATCTCTTCTCTTCGATAGCTCAGTTATACTTTTTTGAAATAGCCCAATTACCTCATGTTACCCCACTTAGATTTTCAAGAAGGGTTTGAACCCAAATAACCCAATGGATATCTAACTGTCCAATTCCTCTTTAACTGCTTCTCCACATTCATAGCTATATATACCATGTCCTCCAACTCTACAAAATGTTGCAGTTCTACCATATTAGTTATCTTTCCATTCAAACTATTCAAAAATCGTGCCATGGTGGCCTCCATATCCTCCTCGACATTCACTCCAATCATGGCGATCTCCATCTCCTTGTGATAATCATACACATTACTAAATCTTTGATAAAGGCTTTACAGTTTTTAATAAAGACTCATATAGTAATGATTTTGAACGAACTCCTTCCTCATTATAGCCTTCAATTCTCCGCATATTTCAATAGTTCTCTCATAATTCCTCATTCTGGATGTTGTTATTTGATCCTACTAAATGATAGCATAATCGATAAACTCAACGAATATCCTCCGAGTAGTTATGGCAATCAAATAAAAGCTCTATGTTGAAATCACATTCCAAATATGCATCTGGATCACTCATTCTTTTGAATAAAGGAATTGTTATTTTAAACTTATATTTCTATGAACTTCATCTCCAACATAATCTCTAGCCCTCTTATCATGCTTATCTCATCTATTTCTCATCCTTCTGTTTCAACGTTCATTAATGTATCATCATCAATTCCACTACCCGCTTCATTTTCAACACCAATCACCAATATCCACTTTAGGCTCCTGCCTACCTTGCATAATTGTGTTGGGAACTTCTCTAGGTTGTTCCCTACGTAAACTAGAAAACAATGTGTCTTGCCTCTCCATCCACGCCTCTTGCCTATCCATCCTATCTAACCTTTCAAATTGTCGTATCATCTTCCCCGTCATGATGACTTGGCTATTCTTCCCACTTGAAGTAGAATCATCTCCGTCAAACGTCCTAATTCTAGAATAATATTTGCCTCATGTGTGTATATTAGTGTATCACTCAATCAGATTTTTTTTCCTTCTATTAGTCTCACCACTCTTCCATTTTCCATTCAATGTTTCCTTGCAAGCGCTTCAAAGAACTCATTTGATCTCAATAAAAAAATATTAACATTTGTGGAGTTCAAACAAAGAATGAGAAGGAAATTCACTTTAGAATAATTCAAAAAAAGTAGGAATTTGAACTTTAAAAGGAAATGTCAAGGATAAATTAAAAAAAAAACGTTTCTTAAATTTGAACCGGATACATTTGGCTTTGGACTTTATGATTTCATGCTATAGTTTTTTAATTTTTTTTTATTTTTTTTGCAATTTTCGGAATTGTTTTTACTAAATGTACAAGAATTCAACAAAGATTCCAAAAAATCGAAAATGAATTGATTTTGGCACTAATTTAACGCACAACAACTTTTGAGTTTTATTGATACTTTAATTGGATTGAATGACTCGAGATATGAAGAATACGAAGAACTGAAATGAAGACTCAAACAAAACCAAACAAAAATAAAGGATATAGAGTATAAGCTCTGATACCAACGATGCGAGCCCATGCAAGAATTTTAGCAACAAAACCCACATATTAGATCAAACCCTTGAAAGACATGTATCATTATTTCAAAAGCTTGACCTAATAAATTATTGAATCGAAGAACCAAGACAATCGTAAACAATATCTTGATCCCGTAATCACAAAACTTACAAACCTTACTTGAATTTTTGAATGACACAATAATTTAATTTTTAATAAGTTCAGAATTAATTCGATGCATAACGAATTGAAAACAATTTGCCTCGCAATAATATCTCTCAAATTGTATGTGTTTTATAATGAATAAAATGAGTCATATTTATAGAGAACCCATAAAAACTTAATTAAAAACGAAAATAGTAGTTTAATTATCAAGAATTACCATAAAACTAGAATTTTAACTAAATTAGGATTTTTTACCAAATTGAAAAATTCAATGTCAGATTTGTGCTATGCGACCGCACATTGTATGGACATGCAGTCGCATAGTTCATCCAAAATACCACCTTGATTCTCGTTATAGAGGCATGTGGCTATATGCTTGAGAATACTATACAATCACATAGTTACTCTTTTCAACTCTCTCATTCGTTGCTTGAATTAAGTTGATCCATCTTGTTCCTCTTCCATGCCCATAAGAAACTTGTTACTTGTTGTGGTCGATGTTCCATCGACCGTAGTTTGAACAAGTAACCACATGGCTTCCTTGGCCTTCTTTGCTCGTGACCTAGTCATTGGTCCTTCCTCTACAATTAACAGATTATTGTCCTTGTTAGTTCTCGTATAATGGTTCTCATTACAACCACACATTTCATCAAATTCTATATAAAATTTGTTAAAAATCTAATTTTAGTTCCCACCAAATAAGGGTTTAATGTGTACATTATTTTAATATTTTAATTGATGTGACTTATTTCTTTTATATATTCTTTTAAATTATTTTCATCGATATGTTATACTAATTGAATCACTGACACATCAATTTGGTTTTTGCAATTAACTGTTCAGAATTAAGCCCTTATTTGACAATTATTATTTGAGAAAAATAGAATTCTGAATAGCGATTTTTATGAAAATGTGTGATTACAATGTAGAAAAAAATTTGAATTTTCGTGTAAAATATTTTATTACGTGAATGTGTTGTGAAAATAAATATGTAAAAAAAGAATTTAAAAATAATGACATTAAACAATGGCTAAATAAGATGATAAAACAAGAATGTGTTTGTTATATGCATATCACTACAATATAAAATAGTCTAACTTTTGGCCGGACACGTGTTGCAATTTCATATCGTCAACCACTACAACGTCGTCTAGAGAAAGTTTAAAGTTGCCCTAATTGCTCTCGTTCTAGGCAATAAATCATCTGCACCCTCGCTGTCTTCCAAATAAAATGGCTTCGGTCACGATTTATTGGCAGCGTAAATCAGTCGTCGTTGCCTATGTCATCATAGTTGCCACCAGTGATGGAGTCACCTTAAGTAGAC
>CAIGRP010008611.1:0-11629 GCA_903798385.1 Fraxinus cuspidata | reverse complement strand
ATATATATATATATATATATTGCCTTGGTTTTCTCCCAATCCCACGTTCTAATTAGTTACATTTTGGGTCCTTATTAATAATTATCGAATACATCCCATATCCATAAAGTTATTGTCTTTGTTAACTTCAATTATCAATTGAGGGGCACAAGGACAAAAAGAGCAAGGCACAAGCTACATATACTTAAAAAAGAGTATTTAAAGCATTTTTAAAAATAAATTTTTGAAAGCATTTTGAAAGAAAAATAACAATTGATAATTCAATGACAACAAGATTACATTTTGATGGTAAAAAAAATGTTTTAAAGGGAAAAGATCTTTAATATTAAAGTAATTCTATTTAGCCCAGTTAGGATTGTAACCCTAATTTATGTGGTGATGATGTGATATTAAATGATAAGTGGAATTAAGGGTGTGTTTGATGAATATTATTGATGAAAAATGTATTTTAAATAATGATTTGATGAGAAATATGTAGTTAAAAAATAAGGAAAATTTATTGATGTAATGGAAAATACTATTTTATTGAAGAATGTGTTATTGAAAATGAGTTTTGAAAAAACGTATTTTTAGAAAATGTGTCAAACATAAGCTAAATTATTTATTTAATTTCACATTTCTTTTAATCAATCATCTGACGCTACTTAAATTGAGATTGCAACTCAAGTATGGTCACGTAACATTACTTCTAAAATTATTTAACAGCGAATATATTGGCGAATCTATTAATATACTGTTCATATTTTAATAAACAACGACATAAAAAAAACAATCAACAAAATGTTGTTAATAAATATACGTACATTGCTAAATTCTTTCAATGGCCCTTTTAAGATGTATTTAACTACTTCGTTATACATTCAACCATATATTTATTTTTAAGGATGAAATCAGTGAAAGAGAAAGTTATGGGAGGTAAAATGCAACAAATTACAAAGTTGATTACCCCAACCAAATAATTATAGACGCAACCTCCTAATGGCCGAAACCCTAATTTTCATCCATTTCCTCTATAAATAAGTTCTAGAAGCCTTACCCTAGAACACAGTATAACAGAACACCAAGAAATGGAGCTGTGCGCAATTCGAGCCATCTCGAACCTTCCTATACCGCACCATAGGTCAATCAATCCAGTCCACACTCAGTCCCGTTACTCTCCGCTGCTCAAGCATAATCGCTTGAACTTGGGTAATTTTTTGATTCCTTATATATGTTATGGTAATTGTCCTTATGTAAAGATGTCAATAGAGCTTCTGGGTTTCTAATTTATGGATTTTTAATCCATTTTCTGTGTAGAATTCAGATTTTTTATTATTATTATTATTATTATTATTATTATTATTATTATTATTATTTAATGGAGATTCAGAGTTTGATTTTTATTGACGAGGCTTGCAATGTTAAAAAAGAAAGATGTTACTTCGAGGTTATATGTGAAATAGATGTTGATAATTTTAAATTTGCGGTTTTTGAATTTCCTGATTTTGCAATATTCTTGGAATTCCTTATTCTTTATCTATGGAAGTATTGTGTATGTAACTTTAAGGCTCCGTGAGGTCTCTTATCTTCAGAAGGAAGAGAGATGAAAAATGAGATTTTTTAAAGAATTCTTTTTGGTTTTTGTTTTCAGCGTTGCGATGCTATAAAAGTTCATCTCCGACATCAGAGGAAACTTCAATTGAAGCACCCTCTTATGTCAAAGAAAGAGATGACCCCGATGGTGTGATAACTGTCGAAGACGTTCGACCAGTTCAAAATAATGAAGAGTACAATCTAGTAACTCAGAGCAGTGAAAAGCCACAAGAAGAGTCTTTTATGGATAACCCAATGAAGGTGTTTGAGTTCTTGGAAAACCTTGATGTAAGGTTTCTTCATATTTCTTTTATTAATCGTGCATTACCCTTCTTTTTGTTTGAACTGAGTATGAATCTAACTTAACTTTCTTAAATAATACAATCTTCTTTCATATTTTATTAAAAAGATCTTCCAAACTTAATCTGCCTTAAGCATATATTTAACACAGTAACCATGTCACTTGAAATGACAAAGTATATTAGGTCAACCAGTACATTGACTCAGCTTTCTTCAGCAATTCCTTCTTAGGTTGTTACCTGCATTTGTATCTGAGCTCGCTTGATTCTTCGGGTACAATGTTGATTTCTTTTGTTTGGAATAAATTGTTTGACATGAAGGATTTATTATTTCATATCATGGGAGTGCTAGAATTCAAATAGGCTATTATCGTGGTTTTAATTGTCATGGCTTTCCTGCATTCTGTGTTTGATTAAATTAAAACAGAACATAGTTTCTAGGTTTTCCAGCATTCTCTGTTTAAAGACATTGGACTCGAATTACATGATATTAGTCCAACATTTGCTTGTTCAGTCTATACTCGAAATGGTTTTGTTTGGTGTTTTAGAAATGTAGGGTTGAACTATGGATCTGTTTATTAAGTAGAGATGCACACGTTTCTTTGTTTATATTTATTTATGTATAATTTTCGGCTAAATATTGACCCTTGCATAGTTGCATGCTTTCTTCCATAGTTTTGTGTATGCTTGTCAATGTTTATGTCTAGTAATTTCTCTCTCTATTTCAATTTTTACCACCTTTTCAATTTGTCTCTTTCTATATATATATATATATATATATATATATTAATTTTTTTTATCCTTTGACATTTTAGTCTTTTCAATTTTGTCTTTGTTATATCTTCGCACTTAGTATGTTTGGTTGGGCTTATAAGGTGCTTTTAAGTTATAAGGACCTTATAAGCTCAACTAAACATGCGAAGTGTCTATTCCAAAATAAGTAAGTTGGTGATAAGAATTTGGTTGCCATGATGAATACTCAACGTCTTGAAAGCTTATAGAGGCTTGCTGAAACATTGACTGTCATTGTCAATACTGAGCGGTTACCTGAGCAACCTTATAATACATTTTGCTATATCTGTGTTCTATTTTTAATGTCCTCACAAGATTTGTATTGATATTGTCTTTTGATTATTCTGTTTGTTACATCGTGCATTGGCTTGGGGGTAGGCTAAAGATTCCGAATCAAATTTCACTGGCTGGTTTGGTTTTCCTTCAATTTTAAACGGTTTTGGTTCTTAGAACTAAGAACCAGTCAGTTTTGGTTGAACCAAGAACTGGTTTTAATACAACCATGTTTTTAATTACTTATGTTCCTTTGGTAATTTGGTGAATGAATTTTATGACGATATTTAGTATGAAGATGGAACTTCTTTGCATTGAACAGGGCTTATTGTTTTGATTTTGGATGTGGGTCTTCACTTTTGGCAAAAGAACTTTGTACAGTAATTTGCGCACACACTTTGGTTGTCCTTCGGTTCCATAATTAGTGATGGAACCAATGGTTCCATTATTAGAAAGCCAATTCTCGGTTCTAATTCTCTTCAGAAACCGAACCAAACCGAATTATGCCCACCCATGCGTCAACTAAACCTTTTCCCCTGTGCTTTATTTACTTTCTCACTTTGAAAGAATGACAAACAAAGCATATGAGGGAAGACATGTATTTGCATCGACTACGCAATACCCATATTCCCTTTTTAAGTATTCTTCATGTTTTTATATGCTGATACTTTCTCTATTTAGATCCCTTGTTCTTATTTGACAGTTTCCTAAAATTAATTGGTATTTGGTAAAGTTATTTTAACACGTGATACCTACAAACTTTAGCTTTTGATTGGGAGAACAAAAGCCTTGATTTTTTGAAATTTTCCTTTTTGTAAGTTTTAAGTTCTCCATTTCAGTGTTTCTTGTTTTCTTTTGAATCCTCCACCCCCATATTTAGGCTTAGTTATAGTTTTGTGCTCAATATGCCTGGAAGTATCATTTGTATAGTGAAAATGAAAAGAAACACACTTTATTTCAGTTTTGTGACAAGCGCACAATCTAATTTTTGGATTACTAGGCATTTCTGTGTACATGCTTAGTGAAATTGAGCTCAATATGCACTTACAAGTGGATTGAGACCTGCTAAATAAAGTTGGCCAGCCACAATATTATATTCACGTATAATGCTGATAGTTATTGTCAGCGGAACGAATTGAGGTTCTTAAATGGTCTGAAAGGGAAAGTATTACATCAATTGCAGTCTCGGGCTTTCAAACTTCCGAGTGCCTATGATTTGTTTTCTATATTGAAATGATCTAATCGCAGATTCAAATTCCTTTTAACTAGAATGGTCTAATAGCAAATTTAAATTCCTTGTAACTATTTTGAAATATGACAATACTTTTCATCAATTTCAGTCGACTCTGATGATACATATTCACTTCTATTCCGAGTGCGTATGATTTGCTTTCTACATTGGAATGATCTAATAGCAGATTCAAATTCCTTGTAACTATTTTGAAATATGACATACTTTTCATCAATTTCAGTTTGACTCTGATGATACATATTCACTTCTATTCCGAGTGCCTATGATTTGTTTTCTACATTGGAATGATCTGTGATAGTAGATTCAAATTCCTTTTAACTATTTTGAAATATGACGTACTTTTCATCAATTTCAGTTCGAGTCTGATGATACATATTCACTTCTAGCATTTGGTGGTGGTGCATTGGTTGCAGTTTGGCTGGCATCTGCTGTCGTCGGTGCTATCGATTCTATTCCAGTGGTGAGTACTCGTTTCTCTGTGCATTGATTTGTAAACATATACTTCAAGCTGTCGACTAGGCATTTCACTAACTACAATATGGTTTTGATTTTATAAATCGTAGTTTCCTAAAGTGTTGGAGCTTGTTGGTCTTGGATACATGCTCTGGTTCAGTACCCGCTATCTAATTTTCAAGGTTGGGATTCAAGAATGTTCCTTGTGATGACTTGTGATTTTTCTGACTTGTGGAAAATAATTGGTTGATCTTTATTTCCAGGAAAATCGGGCAGAATTGGTTGCTAAAATTGAACAAGTCAAGGATCAGGTTATTGGTCAAAAGGAGGACTGATGTAGAATAGCAGATTATTACATAAAGCAACAGTAATGATACACAGATGTTTCTTATTATGAATAGGAAGTTTAGATCATGCACATCTTCTCTTGTACAAATCCGAGTTCAAATTGATTCAAATTTCGGTCGATGTTTGGCAAGTTTACCTGTTGTGTGCGTGGCCCTTGATGTTCTTTGGTGTAAAAATTCATGATATTTCTTGGTAAATTTAGTTCACACAACAAAATTATTGAGGGAAAATGGAAGTTGAGACTGACAGTGCAATAAAAGTGAAACGTTGAAAACTGATCTGCTCCTTTTGAAAAGTTGGATGAACAAAATGCAACTCTTGTGATAGGTTGTGGGCCTCGGCTGCTATTGTGATGGGTTCCTGAATATCAACACTCCACAATAGAAAGAAAGTAACAAGTAAAAAATGAAAAGATTCAAAAAAATATATATGAAGCTAGAACTTCAATACTGAATTATAACTGTGAAAGATCTCTGGGATACAATGAAGAACAAAAATGAAATAAGATATTTGGCATTCGAGAGGCCAATTCTCTCCAAAATGGACTCTTAACTTCTGCCTCCTAATGTAATGATTTCCCCCTATTTATTCTGTTTTCACTCCCTAACTGACTCTATAACTGTGCATGTGATTGCTTTTCCCTCAATTCCCTGTTCTGCCCTTGCTCATTTCTTGCGTCTTTGATATGTCATGTTAATTGTTGGTCTATCATTACTTCCCCCCAATGAGACCCACCTTGTCCTCAAGGTGGAAGGAAGGAAACTGATGTTTAATCATGTTATACGACTCCCAAGTGGCTTCTAGTGGCGGTAGACCTTTCCATTGTATTAGAACATCCCTGCCTCGAAGGTTGTTTCCTGAACCCGGGTGCACCCCCAGTAATGTCTCTGGTTCCACCAACATTTCCAAACTTTCACTCAATTGACTGGGGACCTCTTTCACAGCCTGCACCGCTCCCTCTGCCTTACGGAGTCGGGATACGTGGAACACGGGATGAATGTTACATGTCGGCGAGAGAACTAACTTATAAGCAACCTGACCAATCTTTTTTTTCAACAGCAAATGGACCATAAAACCTGGGAGCTAGCTTCTCATTAGGTCGCGCTGCTAATGATTTACGGCGATACGGTCTAAGTACACTAGATCTCCTACTGCGAACTGTATGTTCCTCCTTTTAGAGTCAGCTGTGCATTTCATCTTCTCCTGAGCTCGCAGTAGCTGCGCTTTTAATTCTTCAAGAATCTGATCTCGTTCTAGGAGTTGTTGCTCTATTGCCGACACCGGAGTGGGCCCTTTTTCAAATTTCAGTAGAGTGGGTGGTTCCCGCCCATAAACAATCTGGAATGGAGTAGTCTTGCTTGCTGTGTGAAATGAAGTGTTATATTAGAACTCGGCCCAAGGCAGCCAACTGAACCATGACTTGGGGCGTGAAGAAGCGAAGCAATGCAAATATGTTTCTAGTGTGCGATTTAAAACCTCTGTTTGCCCGTCGGTTTGGGGATGGTAAGCTGTACTACGGTTGAGTTTCGTACCTTGTAAGCGAAACAGTTCTTCCCAAAAATGGCTAACGAACACTTTGTCTCGATCCGATACTATGGAGCGGGGTACTCCATGTAGTCACACCACTTCTTTCACAAAAATTCCAGCTACAGTAGCCGCCGTGAAGGGGTGTTTAAGCCCGATGAAGTGTCCATACTTACTTAATTGGTCGACCACTACCAAGATGGAGTCCATGGTTCCTGATTTCGGAAGACCTTCGATGAAATCCATTGCTATGTCCTCCCAAATCTGATTCGGAACATGAAGTGGCTGCAATAAGCCCCCCGGTGAAAGCGTCACATACTTAATCTGTTGACAGACTGCGCACTGGCTCACATAGCTTTGGATTTTAGCCTTCATTCCTTCCCAGTAGACAGTGGTGGCAATACGTTTGTATGTTTTCAAAAATCCTGAGTGTCCCCCAATCTTACTGTTCTGCCCTTCTCGTAACATTAGCGGAATCAGTGATGATCCCTTTGGTAGAAGTAAGCGTCCCTTGTACAGCAACTGCCCATTTACCACGGCATAGTTCAGCCTGCTGTGGGGGTCCTGTGTGATGTCCTTGATAATAGTTTGTAGATGAGAGTTTGTGCGGACCTCTTCCGCAAGAGTCTCTAGTTGCACTACTGCAGGAACCGATATAGCCATTAACTCCGAGGAAGAGCTGATACGGGAAAGCGAATCAGCCACTTTGTTTTCAATTCCCGGGCGATATTGCACCTCAAATTGATACCCTAATAATTTCAGTAACCACTTCTGGTACTCTAGATTCACTTCCCTCTGTTCCAATATGAACTTCAAACTCTTTTGATCTGTCCGGACATAGAATTTGTGACCGAGCAAATAATGTCTCCATTTTTGCATTGCAAACACAATCGCCATCAATTCCCTCTCATAAGCTGATTTGGCCTTCCCTTTCGGATTGAGTGCTCGACTGAATTAGGCAACCGGGTGTTGATCTTGCATTAACACAGCTCCCAGACCAAAACCTGATGCATCTGTCTCCACTATGAAGGGGCGGCTGAAGTCTGGAAGGGCAAGGACCGGAACTGATATCATGGTTGATTTGAGTTGTTTGAATGCGCGCTCAGCTTCCTCATCCCAGGAAAAATTACCTTTGCGCAATCGTTCTGTCAATGGCCATGCCAATTTACCGTAATCCATCACGAATCGATGGTAGTACCCCCTAAGCCCCAAGAATCCCCTCAACTCCCGTAGGTTATTGGGACTAGGCCAGTTTATCATGACTTGAATTTTTGGCCGGTCTGCTGCGACGCCTCTGTCTGAAATACAGTGCCCTAAGTATTCTACTTCTGGTTGACCAAAGCCGCACTTCTTGCGGTTGGCATACAACTGATGGACCTTAAGCAACTGCAAAACCGTCTTCAGATGCCCCACGTGATCCTCCAAACTTCGGTTGAAAACCAATATGTCATAAAAAAATCCTAGTACAAACCGTCTCAGCTGCTTCTTAAACACCTCATTCATAAGTGACTGAAAAGTGGCCGGGGCATTAGTTAGCCTAAAAGGCATCACTAAAAACTCAGTGCCCTTCGTGAGTCCTAAAAGCCGTTTTGGGAATATCTTCTAGTTTGACCCTAATTTGATGGTATCCCGCCTTCAAATCCAATTTAGGAAAATGGTTGCCCCATGCAATTCATCTAGTAACTCATCAATCATCGGAATGGGAAATTTATCAGATACCGTGACCTTGTTTACGGTCCGATAATCCACACAAAAGCGCCAACCACCATCCTTTTTCTTCACTAATAGGACTGGACTAGAGAAGGGACTGGAGCTTGGCCTAATGATCCCTGCTGCTAACATCTCCCTGACCAATTTTTCTATCTCATTTTTTTTAACATGGGGGTACCGGTAAGGCCTTACACTGATTAATGCTGTCCTGGGTTGCAAATGGATGATGTGATCTTGGTTTTATTGCGGGGGCAGCCCCTTAGGCTCTTCGAACACCTCTTGAAATTCATCCAACACCTCTGCAATCCATGAAGGTATTTCCTGTTGTACCTTCCCCAGCTCGATTCCTAGACTGCCCAACTCCAGCAGCACACCCTCTCCCCCTTCTCTGAAGGATTTCATCATAGCCTTCATGGTGACCATAGTTCTACCGAGGCTTGGGTCTCCTTGTAGTGTAATAGCCGTCTCCCCCATTTGAAATTTCATTGTGAGTGATTTCCAATCCACTTTTGTTTGGCCCAAGGTTGACAGCCACTTCATCCCCATAATCACATTTGAACTCCATAGGTCCAGAGGAAGGAAGTCCTCAAACACCTCCATGTTTTGAAGGGATAAACGTACTCCTTTACAAACCCCCTGCCCCTTGCACCGCCAATCCAGTGCCCATAATCACCCCATATCCAAGTGTCTCTGTCCTCGACAGGCCAAGCTTTTGCACTAAGTCTGCTGACACAAAATTATGGCTAGCCCCATAGTCGATTAACACCACTACTTCCTCCCCCAAAATCTTTCCCTTCAATTTCATGGTTTGAGGTGGGGTGAGCCCTACCACCGAATTCATTGACAATTCCACCATTTCCCCAGTGATTGAGTTCTCCTCTCCAACCCTTACCTCCGTCGAGTTTAGCCTCTCCCCTTGATTCGGCTCTTCTTCATCATAAATAAGCATCACTTGTAGTTCTTTATTCTTGCATTTATGTCCTGTGGAATATTTTTCGTCACAGCAAAACATAGGCCCTTCTCCCTTTTTGTTCTCAGCTCGGCCTCACTGAGCTTCTTGAAGAAGGGGTTGGAAGTTCCGGTCGCAGCTGGAGGTCGCGTATTTTGAATTTTAGGGCTGAGGTTTTGGAATGCAACGATGTTATGTCGTGAAGAAGAAGAGTACCCCTTGGGACTGGGGTTAATTTTACCCCTAGCTGGGCCTGTGCCAGAAACATGGGCATGTAGGGCCTGATTTTTTTCTTCAATTCTTTGGGCTAACTCCATAATTTTATCCAAACCCTGGGGCTGCATCACTCGAATCTCAGCCTTAATTTCTGGGCTCAGCCCATTTACGAAATGGCCCTCCAATATGGCATCCGATAAGTCTCCAATCGGTGCCGCCAAGGTCTCAAACGCGACCCTGTATTCCATCACCGAGCCTTCTTGCCGGAGAGCTAAGAACCGCTCCTTCATGGATCCTTCCAAGGATGACCTAAATCGTGTCCTCATCAGCAGTTTGAGCTCCTCCCAGCTTCGCACAACTTTTCTCTTCTGTTCCCATTGATACTAGGCTAAAGCCCCTTCTTCAAAGCACAGGGCTGCTGTCTCTACCTTCTCGCTTTCCGTTAATTGATTCACCAGGAAGTATCGCTCTACTCTGAAAATCCATTCATCTGGATTTTTTCCCATGAACACCGGCATCTCTAATCTTCTTTCCTTGATTTCGGGTCTCCAGTTCCCTCCGGTAATTCCTCCTACTTCTCGACTGCTCGTCCCTTGGCTAGGTGATATCTCAGAATTCATGGTGTACTCTGATTCCCTCATTCCGCCTTGACCCTTACCCTTTTTCTCTTCTTCTATCTCCTCCCACTTCGTTCTCATGAAGGTGAATTGGTCAGAGATAATCGCCATATTTTCTCGATGTTTTGTACTCTCTGCAATTCCATATGCATCCTTTCAATTCTGTGTTGCATTCCCTCCAACTGTTCCTGTAATTTCTGTTGGGCACCTTCCAAACTCCCCACTCGATCTGTTACAGTCACCATCAAGATTGAACTGCTCTGATACCAATGATGGGTTCCTGAATATCAACACTCCACAATAGAATGAAAGTAACAAGTAAACAATGAATAGACTTAAAAGAATATATATGAAGCTAGAACTGCAATACTGAATTATAACTGTGAAAGATCTCTGGGATACAATGAAGAAGAAGAAAAATGAAATAAGATATTTGGCATTCGAGAGGCCAATTCTCTCCAAAATGGATTCTTAACTTCTGCCTCCTAATGTAATGATTTCCCCCTATTTATTCTGTTTTCACTCCCTAACTGACTCTGTAACTGTACATGTGATTGCTTTTCCCTCAATTCCCTGAACTGCCCTTGCTCATTTTCTGCGTTTTTGGTATGTCATGTTAATTGTTGGTCTATCATATTGTTCATATTATTTTATTGAGAATATTTCAATAATTGAGATGATTTTGCAAAAATGAAAAAGAAAATAGAATAGAGCCATATAGATTTTTTTAATTTGTATCACGAAATTAACAACATCGTGCGCGACTTACTTTTTAATTAGTAATCTTCATAGAAATAAATTCTAGACAATTGAACAGTTTATAATTTATTTTATTTTTCATATAAATTTTATGTTCGTAATCAAATGCACCATAAATGATTTTATATACATATCTGGTAAGATTGTTCATTCAAATCATGACTTTAAATATAAGTCATGAAATCTAGAACTACGAATGAGTTGGGCCCACCACTCCATTTCTCTCTTTCCCCACCTATCTCGTTCATTTCAACGAATTGTGTACGTTATTTTAGAACATAAAAACCAAGGAGAAAAAAACAGAAAAATTGAAAATCAAAATTCAATGAACATAGTCCAATTTATTCAAGCATCTACCACGTATCCGGTGCAGGTTGTTTCTAATCAACCTACATAAGAGGCCCAGATTCCTTCATACACAACAAAACATATGCCTCATTCAAAGATATTTATATATATTTTAGCGAGTTAGGAATTGCGGTGATTGAGCATTTTATGACCCAAAACCTTTTAATAATTGGCTTCAATTATTCAGAGGACAAGAAGGAACGGTCTACACGCAAAATGTTCCAAAACTGTGTTGGCAATGTATCTGCCAACAAAAACCATTAACCTAACCCTAAAATATTTGTAAAATGAGAAATGCTACTTATACAATGGCAAGATTTCATACCATTTTAGACAAAAAAAAATAAAATAAAACTAAACTAGCCTACGAAATGTTGCTAGAACAACATTTGTAACCTCATCTGTTGTTAAATATATGGCCCATGTATGACAATCATGTATTTAGTGTCTTTGATTATAACTCCAAGAAACGAGACTTAGGCTCTGTTTGACTCCTGATATAGTGAGACATAACTAA
>CAIGRP010008609.1:832-15618 GCA_903798385.1 Fraxinus cuspidata | reverse complement strand
GCGTATATCTTTAGAATTTTGGGTTGTATTGAATTACGTTTTCATATATATATAATTTTTACGTTTTAGTGCGTTTACATATATGTTGAGTAATTTTTTATATTATTTAATTAAATATTAATAAATGATCTCGCTCTTACAATGTTGACCGGTCAACGTCTGCCCGAGCTGGACTTGACGGCTGGGTCCACCACTGCTTACAAGTATATATGTGTGTGTATACATTTGCACAAGATGATACTCATAAACTTGTCATTGTGCCATCACATTTGAGGAATTGAGAACATAACCATTTTCTCTTGCTTTCTCTTTTTGAGTTAGGAAACAATCGTTTCGTCATATTATGACATTGGAGATCTAGTTTTATTGTATCTTGTCAAATATTATACATTCGTTCCGCAAACATTATTTTTAATCACATAATTTACTGGACCCATAAATACTATCCAAGTGGACCTTAGTCTTAGTGTTACTTTAGATAAATTTCTATTGCCATTCAATAGGAAAAAAAATGAAATTGCATTATTTATTGCAATTGTAATGACCTATGTATTTACACAAAAAAAAAACATTAATTAAGGAAAAATACATCAATTCCATAAAATATGAGATTTGTGACTAAGGAGATCTTGTAATTTATAAATTAAAGAGCGTACTCCATTATTTATTATTTTTATATATAAATAAGTAACTCTCTCCTTTAACAATTTTAGTTTTGAGATGATATGATCATAGTATCTAAATGAGAATGCTTTGAGTTCAACAATTTTACCATCTTTCTCTTAATCCATAAATTTTCAAGTCCAAACTTTTATTTACAAATTAAATTCGATTAGTAAATTTATGAAATATTGATTTTAAATTACAAAAAATTGGCCTACTCAAGAAAATTTAATTCGGTATTTTGTGCCTCTTTTAGATAAATAGTGTATATAAAAAATTTGGACAACTTTTCATTTTATTTCTCCAAAACACTTTTTTAAATTAAAAACTATATGGTAACGTTTTTAAGATCCTGTGCAATTATTAAAGAGCAAAATTTTAAAATTTGGTTTTTAAAATATGTAAAAGTATTTGAATTACATAAAATGACATATATCGTTTGTGTTCACTTGAGTATAATCGAAGACTTTAAAAATTGACAAAAAAATGTTAAAAAATAAATTTTATGTCTCTATTCGTATAATTTATTAATTTGCACTCACTAAGGACGTGAGGCTGCAATGTCATTCGAAGATTAATTAATAAAAAATATTAAAAAAGGAACAATTGCAATAAAATAGTAAAATGCCAGTCGTTTAACAGTAATAAATTTTGAGGCGTGGAGAAAGGACTCGAGAAGTGTCACTCCATAAGTAAATGACAATTATAACCTTATTGGTGTCTTTTCCAGTCTACTGTCGACTCCCCTAAAGGGGGTAAAAAAATAAAAAACTGGAGTGTCTATATCAAGATTCAAGGGTTACACGATATATGTATAATAATGCATAACTACCAGAGGCAGCGAAAGGAGAGAGACTTGTCTTACTGTTAACTGAAAGTTATCAGTTCATCGTCTTGAAAAGGTGATTTTTTTAGCTCAATTAAAATCGAATGTTTAGTCCCCTCTGTATCTAGATTTCTGATTGTTCTACGTAGATCTCTTTACAGTATGATTTCTAGTAGATGGGTTATGTCTGAATTCTACAATTATGATCTATTTTTTTGCTTAATTTTGATTTACAGTATGATGCATACTTATGTGGTAGTTTGATTTTGATCTTCCGAACATGCTTCGTACTCTTTCTTTTTAAAAAATATTCAATTAATTTCCAAGCGCCCACGATGATGATAAAAGTTTACATAATTGTGCGCTTAATCATTTTAGGAATTTACGTGTTAAATAGTAATGAATGTTTACAAACAAGTGTTAACCAGATATGCACTAAACTGTTGTTGGAGGTAGGATTTTTTTTCATTTTCACATGAAGCGATAGATGCACTAAATTAGTAGTTCTTGTTTGATTTTTATTTTTTGCGAAGTGATTTCGTAAAAGGTGATTTTTTTGGAGAACGTTAAAAAGTGGAAAAAATTTATGGGTCCACTTGCAAATTATTTTATTGGGAGAATGTGTGGTTCAAAATGAGTTTTGAGTAAAGTTTGAAAAAATCAAAATCTAACGATGGCTAAAATTGACTTCTGATATCTGTTGGTTCAACTGTATTTGAAATTTTGTTTAGCAAGTTTCACTATGAATAACATGAGCAAGTAACATATGTTCATGACATTATTAGTATATGGTAACAGGTAATATACATGCCGTGTACAAGAATGGTCCCACATAATCAGAAGTCACTAATTTTTGGTTTAGGCTCTTTTATTTGTAGACTAAGGTGTTATGAGGAAACCATAATTTAACCTACTGTTTATTCTTGCTGAACTTTTGATTGCATTCTGTAAAGCTAGATTAACACTATGTTCTCATCAAAGAAGAGTTTGATTATGGTTGTCTTCTGACATCCATTTTCATAGCAGGCTAATTCCTAACAGAAATGCCAGGCCGCCATCACGTGTTTTTGTAAAGAGTGAATGATGGGTATCTAGAAAATGGAGGGACGATAGGAGGTCTTTGCTTCCATTCCCCTTATATCTCTTCATCCTTTCTTTTATTAAGAATTTAAACTTGTCCATATCTCTAGCTATGATATTTCTATATTCTGCGAAAGCATATCTTGCCATCAAAGTTTAGCCTTCCACTCCATCCTGTCTTCTTTAATAAATACTCCAGTTGATCGTCCGTACATTTTGTGTACTACGAGATGTGTTTCCTCCAAGTATGTTTCTCCAAAATTGCTACTGGTAATCTAACAAATCGAATCAAATCGGTATTTCATATTGTTTGCTTTCTCAAAAGAGGTATTCCTGTAAGAAGAAATAATTATGAAAAATTGGTCATTTTCTTGATAATATTAATAATTTGATTTGATGAGGACAAAAGCCACAATATTTAGCCGCAGAGGTTGGTGGCTATGGTCCCTAACTAATTTTCTGGGTTCCAGAAAAGAACTGAGGAGCGTTGAAGGGGGAAGAGAATGTGAGTGAAGTTAAAATCACTTTTTTTTTCTGGTTCCTAAATAAATGAGAGGGAAATGGAGAGACAAAAGACAAAGTCGGTATACGGCAGTAAGTGTAAATATAAACAATTAAACATTACTCACCTTCCATTTTTCAAAATTTTAAACTACTAACGAAACTTTTTAGGCCTTTGACTTTATTTTATTGTCTGGAAAATGAGAATGCATTAACTTCCTATTCTACCTCATTCGATTAACTCTCCAAGGACAGCTTAAAACAGAGTCAGTTCCTAATCAATTTATTGGCCTCTGGAATAGTATTGCCTTTCTGGGAATGCTGGTTTACCATAAAATCTATCTGGAGGTCGAAAATGAAAAGAAAAGAAGAGAACGCAAAGAAACGAAAAGGATAATGGTACCATATAAGAGCTTTATCTGTAAGAGGAAGAGATTCGAAATTGAAAACAAAGGAGGAGTTTCAAAAGTACTTGTACTTCATCTTATGTTTGTCGAATTTTAATGTATTAACAGAAATTTTTATGTTTGAATTTCAATATTATGAGAGGAAATTAAGGCATATGATGAGCAAAATTATGTCTCTAATTTCACTTTGTCCTATCCTCTTTCCTTCCCTTCTCATAGCCTAAAGCTTTTCATGAATTTGATTTTGTAGCTTAAGTTCTGATCACTGGCTGTATACAGTGCTTGCAGGTTCTACTCTGTGGAAAGATAGTTATCAGCTGTATTGCTGATTATTCGAGCTGAGGGAGTTCTTTGGCCAGGTTTTCTAAATTAAGAAATGAGTAAAAGCTTATTTCTTATTTTGGAGCCTGATTGAGAACTAACAGATTTCTGGTTGCTGTCTGGAAAGTCAATAGCTTTCTCATTTTCATTTATTTTCCTAGGTGCTTATCCCATTAGCTTGAACAGAAAAAAAATATGGAAAAAGCTAAATTGGGAAACTATGAACAAGGTCGTTATAGTTCTGCAGAGACTAGAAATCAGGGGCTTGGTTCTATGAACAAATGGACTTTTCAGGATCCATGCAATTCGATTAACACTAATATTAGACCACCTGAACTCAATTTACCAGTTGGAGCTAGACCTGATCTCAATTTAGCAGTTGGGACTAGACCTGTTCTCAACTATTCTATTCAGACTGGCGAGGAGTTTGCTCTTGAATTTATGCGGGAAAGGGTGAATCCAAGGCAGCACATTCTTCCAAATTCCTCTAATGAGTCTAATAGTGCAACTGTGTATATGGATGTAAAGGGCACACTTGGAATATTTCATACAGGTTCTGACAGTGGACTTGATACTTCCACTATCCCCACCGCAGAAAAGAGGAGAGATCCTGAGAGCAATGCTTCTACTCTAAACGAAGAAAAAGTTTATGGTCAGCCCTTTCACTCTGTAAATCAAACCTCATCAGAACGTAAGAGTAGTCATGGATTTCATAGTCATACTGCTTCAAAGGCTTCTGGTAGCTCATCAACAACGCTGAAGTTACTCTGCAGTTTTGGTGGTAAAATTTTGCCTCGTCCAAAAGATGGAAAGCTTCGGTATGTTGGAGGTGATACACGTATTGTCCGGATAAGCAAAGATATTTCTTGGGAGGAGTTTGTGCGGAAAACATGGTTAATATATAATCAACCTCATACAATCAAATATCAGCTTCCCGGCGAGGATCTTGATGCATTGGTGTCAGTCTCTTGTGACGAGGACCTGCAGAATATGAGAGAGGAATGTAATGCACTTGAAGATGGTGGAGCCCAGAAACTCAGGATATTTCTTATTTCAAATGATGACTTAAATGATTCTCAACTTGATCTCGAGAATGCAGAAAGTGAATCCGAGCTTCAATATGTTGTTGCCATAAATGGCATGGACTTTGGATCCAGAAGAAATTCCATTGCTATAGAGAACACTTCAGGAAACAATTTGGAGGAGTTGCTGAGTTTAAGTGTTGAGCAGGCGACTGGTCACATTGCAGTTGGCTTAGCAGTGGCCGGCTCTGCGCATCCTGAAGTTGGTATTCCCTCTTTAAATAAATCTTCTCAGATGATGCTTCCAACTTCATCACCTGCTTTTGAGTACAATCCACGTGGTTATCAGGTGCAAACAATGAATCATGGACAGCCTGAATTGCATCAATTGCACACTTTCCAACGGAAAGACAGCTTCCCAGATGTGGATTTCAAAAATAATGTCCCACCATCTGTTCCAGTGCAATACAACTATGGTTCTCATCCATCAAATCATGTGCCAGTTGCTGAAAACTTGACTCCACATTCTATTTATGGGCACATGACTTCAGAAGGGGATATGGCTGTGGGGCAGCCTCACGGTAGCTTGAAAGCAAAGGTTGCAGAAGTGTCAACATTGAAGACGAAGGTTAAAAATGAAACTACTATCCCGAAGAAGGTTGAGTTTTTTAAGGATCAATCTATAGAAAAGGATTTGCTTCTGAAGGATGTAAAGATGACAGAAGAGAACTCAGTCCAGAAAATCGGTGAGTCTAATAAGATGCTGCCAGTCAAAAATGAGAAGATTTTCTCTTCTCATCCACATGACAGTTCATCTTTAAATGATATAACACGAGAGGATGCGTCCATAATTAGCGCTGCAGCAGACACAGAGACTCGTGTTCAAACAACAGGTAGTGAGAAGAGCCAGGATTCTATGAGGAGTTCAGTTCCTCTGGATAATGTCAAGGAAGCAAATATGCAAAAGATTGATGTGGATGACCGATTTTATACATATGGTAAAGCATTTATGCCTGTCCATGGTGAGTCCGAGGCATATTCAAATGATTTGAACTGTGAAGCAGCTGTGCTTCCTCAGAGCCTTTTTCATTCAGAAAGAATTCCCAGAGAACAGGCAGGGCTTAATCGATTGTCCAAGTCTGATGATCGTTCTGGTTCCCAATTTCTAATGACTCCCGCCCGATCAGATGTTTCACAACAGATGACAGAATCAATTGACAAGTTGAATGATTGGAGTGTGGCTTCTCAGGCAGAAGAATTTATTGCTTCTGTAAAATGTGTGCCTACAAAGCCAGCTGCTATTGAAGAGAAATTGAGTGAATTTCAGAAGTCAATCGCAGTTACTGATCACATCGGTGCAAAGAATTCAAGTGTCCATGAGGACAATCTTGAGTCAAATCTTCACAAGTCTGACTTAAATGCTGTGGTACTTCCTGATAGTGATTCTTCTGTATCCAATTTCCCTATGACTAGCCGAAGTTCTGAATATCCCCAAGATGAATCTGCTCCTAACCTTATGAAGCTTCACTGGGGAAAGATAAGTGGAAAAACCTCTGAGGAGCAAATACAGCCTCTGGCTGGAGAAAATCCAGCTGTAACTTCTCCCCTAGGTAAACCCTCTCTTGGTGTTGGCACTTCAGAACAGGGGGACATCCTTATTGATATAAATGAACGTTTTCCTCGAGATTTCTTGCCTGATATATTTTCTGAGGCTAGAGTTGTAGATAGCTCCTCAGGTTTTGCTCCACTGCAGAGAGATGGAACTGTTTTGAGCTTAAATATGGAACATGAACCTAAGCACTGGTCTTTCTTTCAGAATTTAGCAAAAGATGATTTTGTAAGAAAAGACATGTCCCTCATGGATCAGGATCATCTTAGTTTGTCATATACTCGTTCCAATATTGGAGAAGCGGATTCCATTGAAAATAGTTATCCACTTCCTAGAACTACTGGAGGTGCAATGGATCACATTGATTCCCGTAGCAATTTTGAGGATGATAATCAGCAGCAACCAACTAGCATCATCAGACCAGAGACCAAGAACTTGCCTTCTGATTATGATCCTTCCCAGACCTCTGGCGTTCCAAGTCTGCAATTTGATGGTCAAATGGACTCAAGGACACCGGAATCTGAATATCAGGTATTTTTACCTTATGCAAACTTGAGGAATGTGCTTTGTTTTATCTGTATTTTCTGATTCTTATTTTTTTATCACTTTTAAGGATGAGAAGGAACAAGCACAGTATACCAGATTTCCTCTTGTCGACCTCTCTCTAGGAGATTTTGATCTCCATATGCTACAGGTATGATGCCACCTAATCAGGAAAAATAAATTAATATTTTCCACACATGTAAATCAAAGATGGTCATATATGTATTGTTTACCTTAAAAAATGCCCATATAACTTAGCAAGGGTTATTAGGAAACATCCCAAATGATGAGAAAAAGTACACCTCTGGAGTGAAAAGGTCCTCTCTAGTATATACATTATGGACATAATGTTTCCTTCCTGAAAAACTTTACTAGCTAAGAGCAGAAAAGTTTGAGTTATGTAGTTGGGGCTCAACTTTTTCTCACTCCTAATAGTCATTACAATTTCCATAATGATGGAAATCTGCTAGCCATCATCCACCGTTCACAAGAAGATGAAAGTCTCTTCAAGAACATCAAATCACCAAAAGAGAAACATTAAAATGTGCTCTGGTACAAATAATTTGATGTTCGCCTCACCTTAATGCACCCTTGTAGTTTCATGCATATGAATGTTATTGTCTACCTTGATTCATATAAACTGCCCCTGATCATTGTTGTTGCCTATTATGCTGTGCCACGTATCACTTTTGTTGTATTATCTACATCACTGCCACAAACCTACCAATGAAATGCTGCTAGATAGTTCATCATACCCTCCTTTTCTTTATCTGGATGATTAACAGAACTTCTCTAGTTAAGCACAATTTGAGAAAAAGCAATTTTGACTTCCGTTGTCCAGAGTAGTTCTCCTCATCCCTCCAACTCTAATGTAGACTTACTAGATGCCGTAGACATTTTTATTTGCACTTAGTTTTATATTATGAGTCGGTTGAACGATAAATTAGTTGGACAATCTACAGAATAATTAGTCATTGAGTAACATGGTACTATTGATAGAAAACAAATCAGATTGATTTTGTACCCTTTGTTATGTAAGTATACCGTTTTGACACTTTGACTAGTAATTGTTCTCTCCCAAAAGAAGAGGGTGCTTGTCTCATGACAAAAGATTACTTCTGGTTCTCCTTGTTGAAATTGGTGTTTATCAGACTGAGGGAAAACTGAAAAAGAATAAAGAAGGAAAATGGTTTATTTTTCATAATGAAAAGAGAAATCCATTTCCTTAAAGAGAAATCCATTTCCTTTTCCCTCCAAAAGTTTGTATCTTTCTTGTTTAATTCATTCTTTAGTTTAAACTTCAAGTTTTAGCAGTAAGAAATAATTGAGGTGCTTCTGCGGTGATCCTCAAGTGCTGTTCCTGAAGTCTGCTCCTGCATGGTGCACAGAATTCGTAAACCATTGCAGGGTAGAGCTCTTGCTTTTGTGCATCAGTCACTGTTTTCTTATCCACATGTTTTTCACATGATAGGATCTGGAAGATATATTTTATCTAATCCTGTTTCCCTATATTCATTGATGACCTTATCATCAAAATAAAAAAATCATTAAATACATGTCTGCTTGAAATTGATGAAAATATTATAAGATTATATTGGACCATTTACCCATTTACTGTGAATCGGTTTTTACCATTACAGATTATAAAGAATAAGGATCTAGAAGAGTTGAGGGAATTAGGTTCTGGAACCTACGGGACTGTTTATCACGGGAAATGGAGGGGTTCAGATGTTGCTATCAAGAGAATAAAGAAGAGCTTTTTCACAGGACGCTCATCGGAGCAGGAGCGACTGGTCAGTTTATTTGTAGTATATATTAAATATTCTCTCTCTCTCTCTCTCTCAATTCGTGATAGTCAACCTGTATTAATTTTCTGTAGGCTGTGGACTTTTGGCGTGAAGCTGAAATTCTTTCAAAGCTTCACCATCCCAACATAGTAGCATTTTATGGTGTAGTGCAAGATGGTCCTGGAGGAACACTTGCAACTGTAACAGAATATATGGTGAATGGTTCCCTTAGGCATGTTTTAATTTCCAAGGACAGGTACTATAACGTTATAGATTTATCTTTTAAATCTGATAATTTACTAACTCACGACACTGTACAAGTGCTTCCTTTGAAATGTGATAACTTGCTTGTATTCAGGCATCTGGATCGTCGCAAGCGGCTCATAATTGCAATGGATGCTGCTTTTGGAATGGAATATCTGCATTCAAGGAATATTGTGCACTTCGATTTGAAATGTGACAACTTGCTTGTCAACTTGAAGGATCTTTCCCGACCCATATGCAAGGTGACTAAGAGGATAAGCCATTCTTCATTAATCAAGGGGACATCAAAAAGTGTGATCTAAGAAATATTTCGACTAGCATAATGTAGTAATGGCGCAATATCACAGAGATTCATAATGCTTTACCTTCCTGCAGGAGAAAGTATTTAATCATACCTAGATATAAAATTAAGATGAGGGAAGTGGAAAATAGTTCATGGTTAGTGTTGAATCCAACCAATAATTAACATTTTATTTTGCTCATTGTTCAGGTGGGTGACTTTGGATTGTCTAAAATCAAAAGAAATACAATGGTTACCGGTGGTGTCAGGGGAACCCTCCCATGGATGGCTCCAGAGTTATTAAATGGTGGCAGTAGTAAGGTTTCTGAGAAGGTAAGATTTTACACTATCTTTATTTTTATATAGCATGGAATTAGAGAGAAGAGGATGTGAAGTTCAGTGGTTGATGCTAGTAGACAATATTCCTGTGTGATATGCACACTCCATCAACGGCCAGATGGCCCCTTTCTGAATTACTTCACTGAGCATTTCAAGGCGTGTGCGAATTGATCTTTCTGTTATTTCTGTGTATTTAGCAGCATAAAACTTGCCAGTCATATAGTTCTCTTTTTTCGTCCTCTTAACCAAATTTCTACACAAGTTTCTCTAACCAAATTTCTAGAGAATGGAAACTGTATTGTGAAATATTTGAGGCCCTACATACAAAGACAAAAAGAAAATCTACACCAGAAGTATTTGGTGACAGTTTTTTATTTTGCAGGTTGATGTGTTCTCCTTTGGGATTGTACTTTGGGAAATTCTTACTGGTGAGGAACCTTATGCCAATATGCATTATGGAGCTATCATAGGTTTGTTCGCTTATCAAATCTCTGTCGTGTCCTCTTAAGCTCTTAATCTTCCTTTATGTTTCTTAATTGCACATTGATCCCCAGTTTCTAAATAGGAATAACCAATGGCTTCTACCTGTGCATTAATTCAACTCTTCAGAAACAATTAACAGAGGTTACATACTAGAAATTACTGACAAGAAAGACAGAGACTATTAACCAGATTGATTACATAATGGTTTTCCCCGTGAAATTTATGAAAATTCTGAATGTGAATTTATTTACTGCAAACTATTCTTTTCAACGGTAGAATGTGAAAAATGGAAACCACGAATACTGATAACAAGAAGTCTAAAATGTTTCCCTTCCTGGTATGCAGGTGGTATAGTAAATAACACATTGAGGCCACCCGTGCCAAGCTTCTGTGATCCCGAATGGAGATTACTTATGGAACAATGTTGGGCTCCAGATCCAATGGTCCGTCCATCCTTCACTGAAATTGCTAGACGCTTGCGTACAATGTCTGCTGCAAGCGTGACCAGAACTCAGGGTCTTGCAACACAGACTCAGTTATCCAAATGAACAGTGATATAAACGCTCGCATCTATATATAAATTGCTTTTGTCTCTTAAGAAGACTGGTATACTCTGTACAGTATCATGTATCTGATACACGAGATTGAGTTCTCATCATGATTATGCAGCGATTGATTTGTGTACAAGAAAATGATTATGGACATAAGTTTTGGTGCAATAAATGAAAATTGTCAAGTATCTTGTAAGCCTCTATTTGTTTCGAGGTCGCGGTGAATTGAAATGATTTGAGATAATAATATAGAAATGTTCATTTATTGATTTAAAAGATAGGACACGTTTGCCCCCAGAATATGGACGCAAGAACAGAATGGCGGAGCAGTACATGACTCAAAACGAGCAAGACCATTCAATACTCTCACCAAACACGTCATAAATGTATGTTCTATTTTCATTTCACTATATAGAAACTGTATCGTAGTAAGATAGATTCGGGTACAACATTAACATGTGCTACTAAATATCTACTGTGTGCATCTATGCTTTCTTTTCTTCATCAAGTACAATAAATCTAGTAAGGAATGTACCTGCAAAAGCTGTCTCGCCTTTAGGTCTGTAAAACTTATTCTTTCATGTTAAATAATCTCTTTCTAGTTGCTATGGAACAATTAAACGATTTTCTAGAAAAATGCATTGTTATGCTTTTAACGGCAAGAGCTTGGCCCCGAGTTCCATCTCTCAACCACAAAACATACCACGCTAATGTTCTAAATCCACAAAATTACAAGATAACACATCCAAATTCACGATCTTGACTAGGACAAAAAATATTCAATTCTTACGAATCCTTTGTCAAAAATTTCACACCGAGAAAATCTGGCCCACGTTTAAAAGGCTTTCATGTGGCACATTAAAGATTACACTGTTTTCCCTGCATATCTTTCTAAGAAATGCATATATATAATCAATGGCAATTTTCTTATGAATCCCAGAATCTCTGCTTGCTCTAACCACTGTGTTCCCAAGTATATGCACCACCCCAGCATTTCTGCAACTGCTCAAAAACTCCAATTCATCGATTTCTATTTGGCTGCTTTCTCGCCCTGATGACGCGATTGTGCTGTTAGCATGTAGAGGAGATTTTGCAGGCACGATTGAGTCCACTGATGAGATCGTGAGGTCAATATCTGATGTAGAGGTGTAAGCATTATCTTTCAGCAGGAAGTATCTTGACCGCTGAGTTTGCTGTCCATATATGCTGTACTCATCTGAATCAGAACACCCTTCCATCATAGCCTCCAGCCGAACAAACGTGAAGAGATTTTCAAAGATCTTTTTCTCAAATTCATCATCTTTTCTGTGAAGGTCTTTGTAACCATATCTTGCAACGCAACGGAACATGTGAAAGTTCTTTGGGCCCATTCGTTTCACAAGAAACCTCTCTTCTTCAGAAACAGTGTAGACAGGTAGGTACTTCACACACACAAAGACTACGACTGAATGTATAGCCGGTAGGTTTGTGATGAAGTGCGAAAAAATATGCGGTACCCCACTTGCTAGCTCAGTGTACACGAGTCCGATCCCTGGCACACGAACCAGCCCTAAGCTGGGACCGAGCCCTAGAATCCAAGCCATGGAGACCTTACTGTGCATCTCAAATTCATATCTCTTGACTGTACCATAATGCCAGACATACATGATGACAAGAAAAGCTGCAGCAATCACAAGGGGAACCCAACCACCTTGATCGATCTTGAAAAGCACTGCAGAAAAGTATGCACACTCCACCGCGAGCGATAAGCCAGTGAAAATCAGGACAAGAATCCAATGACAATGCCAAACTAATAGCATTATTAATGTCATGAGAAGGGTGGTCACGAGCATGACTATCACAACTGCCGTACCTGTTGTCACATGAGACATCATGTTATAAATCGATAGCGTTTCTTCTCAAAGATACGTGGTATCATAATAGTTCTCAAGAAGTTGACATAATAAAAGACTACATAGATATCATGTGAGAAGGCGTTCTGAAAAAGCAACTAGCCACGCAGCTTGCTAGATGTAATACAGATAATCTTATTGTAAGCTATTATAAGAGAAATCGAAACAATACTGAGCTAGATTAACCTCATTTTTCAAAATAAAAGAGTTCATAGATGAAGACAAACTGTGTAGGTAATTTCAAGAAAATCTCATTAATAATAGCAGGATTCTTGGAAAAAGTTCATTGACACAAAAAACAATATCAGGAATTGAAGGCTTAACACAGAAAACTTACCATAAGCATTGCCAATTTGGCTTTGATTTCTGAACCCAGCAGTTACGGCAATACAAAGAATCATAAGGATCCAATTCATATCGGGAATATATATCTGTCCAAGGAATTTCTTAGATGTATGTACAACTTTGACTCTGGGAAAACAGCCCAGTGCAAGGGCCTGCTTGATTATTGAAAAAGTAGCCGATACGGTGGCCTGGCTAGCCACAATAGCTGCCAGTGTTGCAATAATGAACATTGGCCAGTATATGCCATCTGCATAATTAAAAACTTATTTCTATCAGAGTTGCAACAGTGAGGTTTTGACATCAAACTACAAAATTGTTTGCTAATCAACAATATACACTTGAAGATGCTTCCAATTTAAGAAAGCATTTTGTAAAATCAAGAGTTAGCATTGGAAAAATTTAGCTTTAAGTGATTTCACATATTTTGACTATTTCCATATTGGAAAAAAGTTCGAGCAAACATAAAAAGACATAAAAGATTGTCTAACCCAAACCAAGCAAATTACTTCCCAATTAACCTGAATCTTGATAAAAATCCATATTAGAACTCAAAATTGCGCCATAGAGTAATTTATAGGCTTGGTAGTAATAAAAAATTGGGTGCTCAGGCAAACCTGGAATAGAACGATAAAATGAGTCGATGACATGGTCCTTATTTTGCATGAGGTAGGCTGCTTGTCCAGAATAGGCCAAAAGAAGGCAAGGAAACACAACTACTGTGAAAGCGATCTGAATAGCCGGAAGCGGAAAATGGGCAAGATCAGCAAAGAGCGCTTCTGTCCCTGTAATAATTAGTGAGAAGTAATTACAATTTGATAATACTTGCTTCTGGATGATTTTTAAAAATTACAGAAGAGTTCCAAGAATCTCTTCAGAAGACACAAATCGAGGATGGGGATTGGGGTGGAGGGAGGGAGGGGGAGAGAGAGGTCAAGCATAAAAGATAAAAACCTGTGATACTGAGCATGATTCCTCCGAGAGAGGTCCAACCAGTTTTTCCTCCCCTTTTGAAGTACCGAAATATATACACAGGCGAAAAGGCGTTCAGAACAGAACTATCATACTTGCATATGTTGAAGATTCCAATACCTCCAATTAAGAGAAACCAAAGCAGCACAATTGGAGCAAACAGCCAACCGACTTTATCCGTACCATAATGTTGCATACTAAACAACCCTACTAATATGACTACAGCAACAATTACAACAACATCTGCAGCAAATGACACAATCTTAGTCTTGCAATGAGAGATAAAAAAAAAGTTAGAATGGTGTCTATCTCAGAAAGAAATACAGACACTATTAGAATGGAGTATATATGTACCATTACTCATCTTCGGATGGTCCACCTTTATCCCACCAGAAGCTGAAAGAACTGAGGAAAAAATTTGGGATAAATTTCATAACAATGAATAAGGATGATTGAAACATCAGAATAATACAAAATTACATTCAAACAAAATAAATAAGCCCAAAAAAATTACTCCCATTCTTTTTCACTTGATTTCCAAAGGATAAGATTGTAATGGATCTGATTCTGAATACACAGATTAAGCCCGTTGCAACAAAATTCTGAGCAAGAGAAATTCCTAAATTATGCATTATTATATTAATACTACTTTGTGATCCCTAGTGTGGGTTCTAAGATCAGGCATCAGCTTGTGCCCAGCCACATATGCATTTATTACAATGAAGTGTTTACTAAGCTTCCAATTGAAATATTCTTGTGGCATAGCTCAACCTCTCTCTTAGGAATTTTGGTTTATGTAAATAAGCAAGTTACCAAAAGTCAGAATCCCATTTGATGGAGTGCGTTGGGTGTTTTTTTTTTTTTTTGGGGTGGGGGGGGCGGGGGGGGGGGGGGGGGGGGGGGG
>CAIGRP010008607.1:0-12579 GCA_903798385.1 Fraxinus cuspidata | reverse complement strand
AGAGAATCATACTATCCAACAAGTAAGAAAATCATATAAAAATTGAAATCGTTCAATTAGAGAAAGAAAACAAATAACCCAACAAATTAAAAAAATCAAATAGAATCTACTGTGTGCACTTGAGGTTATAGCATGAAAGGGAAGCAAATAACAGCCAAGCAAGAGATGAAGATTATTGCAGAAGAGGAAGCTAGTTCGGTAGAATCTCCGATTGATCACGTATATGAAATTTTAGAAGGCGGGCGGAGGTTTTCTCCCTTGGAACCATGATCATTTCTGTAAGTTAAGGATTTGTCTTCTGAAATTGAATTATGTTTTGGGGGTTAGGGTTTTTAAGACGTATTAATTACGTTGTTAGATGATAATTAGTTTCGAAGTGTATTATTCAATTTAGTCAACTTAATAGGGAAGTGGGCCTAATTTACCATTTTTTATTTAGAAAGTCTATTGAAGATGTTCTATTACACAAGCATAACAAAACTAAAGATCCACTCGGTTGGATAATTAGATGTATTTGTTTCATGTTTAAAATTGTACGATCATTTTATACAAGCTTCCAAACAACACCACTAAAATATAATTATTTTTAACTTATCCAATGCTCAACCGATGTGTGTGAATATCCAAATTAAATCATCACCTAGGTCCAGTCAATATTGCAAAAAGAACAAAATTTCAAGTTAATTCAATCCCGACCCTCAATGGTAAAATGTATTTTTCTTTAACTCGTGAGAGACACACATTCTCAAACTTTATGTTTATTCTTTGGGTAATTAACACATAACGTCTACACATTTCATTGTTATTGTGGAAAACATTCATACCTTTCATTTTTTTGCATTTTCACACTTATTTCCACATTTCATTGCGCAGAAAATCATATTTATTTATTTTCTCAATTAAAATTTGTGAAATGACGAATATACCATTTTTAAAAATAAAACAAAAAGAAAAAGAAAAAAATAATTGCAACCATAGTCCAATTTTTTTTAAAAAGCTCAAATGAGTCCCACATAAATTATTAAAAATGTAATTAGTACATAATGCCCTTATCTTTCACCATTATTGTGAAAAACTTCCATACATTTCACTTTTTTGATATTTTCACCCTTAATTACACCATTGATTTTGCAAACCATCATTTCCATCAATTTTCATCCAATTTCTCAATAAAGAAATGTGAAATAATGAATATACCCTCTTATTTAAATAAAAAATATTTTTTTTAATTTCTAATTTGTAATAATTTATTTGGGACTCGTTTATACTTTTTTATTTTTTTTTAATTTTAAATAAATTTAATTGAGACTCGTTTGCACTTTTTCAAAAAAATTGGGATTATGGTTGTAATTAGTTATTTAATTTTTTTATATTAAAATATGTGAGTATATTCATCATTTCACAACATTTTATTGAAAAATTGGATGAAAATTGATAGAAATGATGGTTTCCGCAATTAAATGTGTAATCAAGGGTGAAAATGCAAAAAATAAAAAATAAAAGGTATGGATTTTTTTGTAATAATAAAGAAAGTTAGGGACATTATATGATACTTACTCTTTTAATAATTTATTTAGGATTCATTTGCGCTTTTCAAAAAATTTTGGACTATGATTGTAATTAAATTTTTTCTTTTTCCTTTTGTTTTATTTAAATATAAAAGTATATTTGTCATTTCACAATTTTTAATTGAGAAAATTGATGAAAATGACTTTTTGCACAATGAAATGTGAAAATAAGGATGAAAATAATAAAAAATAAAAGAAAAGGATTTTTTCCACTATAACAGTTTAAGGTGAGTATATTCCTCACATTTCTTTGCAACATATTCGTGAAACCTATAGCCAGGAATCATCTCTCTCTATGTATAACTTTTTTCTTTGCTTTCTATATATAAGTGCACAAACATTGTGAAGGTAAATTATGAGTGCACAAACAAAAGTACAAGAAATACATGCACGGTGATAAGTACTAAATATAGAAGTCAATCACAGGGGACTGTTAATGTTAAGAATGAGTACTGAATCCCAGAAACCATCACCACCGCAGCAGCCGCAAAATTTTTCAGAAACCACCAAGAAAATCAAAAGAATCCGAAACACGGTCAGCGGCGGCACCGCAAGTAACCACCCGGTGTACCACGGTGTCCGAATGCGCAGCTGGGGCAAATGGGTGTCTGAAATCCGGGAGCCCCGCAAGAAATCCCGCATATGGCTTGGCACTTTCCCTACACCAGAAAAGGCAGCCAGGGCTCATGATGTAGCAGCTCTAAGCATCAAAGGGAACTCAGCAATATTAAACTTCCCTGAACTCGCCGCCGTACTGCCGCGGCCGGTATCGCTCCGCCCACGCGACGTTCAAGAAGCCGCCGCAAAAGCGGCAGCCATTGAAAATTTTGACCTGTCACCACCATCTTCTTCTTCAACTACTTTATCTTCACATTCTTCATTTTCATCTTCTAATTCTGATGTAGATTTGTCAACCAGTTCAGAAGATTTATGTGAGATAATTGAATTACCAAGTTTAGGATCATATTTTGACTCTCTAGAACTGAAGAATGATGCAGTGTTTGTTGACAACTCAGTGGATTATGGTTGGTTGGATCTTCCTCCGCAGCCAGCTCCATGGCTCAGCACTGGCGGCGATGATGGTGGCGAAATTTTTGATTTTCTGTTGTGGAATTATTAAGTGAATCAATGGATGTTTTTCAACGTGTATTAGGAAAAATTTTAGCCCTTTTTATTTTTTGAAGGGCTAAAAACTTTTCTTCTCTCCTCAAACTTTTTCTTGTCTGCTTGCCTGTGTACAGTGTACCTTTTCAATAAATCTAACTGTACAGTGTAAGCGTCATAAAGTCCATCTGCTTCTTGTGAATCTCGTGACTTAACTTGTTTGGCTTGGAAGGTGATCATGAGCTAAAAAAATATATAAAAAGTTAATTTCATGATGATAAAGATCATGAACTGGAGGTAGGATCGTATGTCCCTTCAAATTATTTTATTTTTTCTTCTTTTATTCGAGTAATAATAAGTAATGCACCCTGGTGGTAGTTGGCTCAAGTCCCAGTTTGATATCCTTTATCTTACTTTAATTTATTATTCAAACTCATTTTCAATTATATTGATTCACACAATAAAATATTTTAAACGTAAACTCAAAAAAATTTTCTTACTTTTTAATCACAAATTCTCCAAAAAATAGTATTTAAAACTATGTTTTTTAAATTTAAAGACCACAAAACAGAGCTTAAAGAGAGAGAAAACCAACAAATTTCTAGTTCTATTAAAAAGTAAAAATAAAAAAAAAATTGCAGCACTCGTCTTTTCATCTTTTTGTTTTTCTCTGATGTCAAACGGGATTTAATTTTTAAAATTCATCACAATGAGGAAAGATAAGCAGAAAATATGTTCGATAAAAATGTGAAGGCTTTCCAGAACTTTCCTGCTTGAAGAATGTACCAGTAGTTGTCCTACGTGATATACATGTGACAATTTGTTATTTGATATATGAAGCAATAAAAAATTATCACATTAATATACCAAATAACAAACTATCACATGTATACCACGTACAACGACTATCGATAGTTTTTACTATGAATAACATTACTCAATAACAAATAAACCCTCCTCAATGCGGTGATAATCTCGAGTTCTTTCAATAGTTTGAATGTATTAATGAATGTAGTGAAAAATAAATCATCGTGAAAGATGAGACAATCTCATATTATTTGTTTCACATTTTTTAGGAATTTGAACCTAGATTTCTTTTGTTACACTTCAAGAAATAATGTAGTAAAAAAAAGAACTCGTATTAAATTAGTATTGGCGTAGTTTCTCCCGTTAAAGAAATTAAGACACCTTTTAGCAAGATAGAAAATGATCCTATGCATCTAAGAATTCAGCATTTTTTTTTTCAGTACTTGTTGACTGGTTAAGATTGCTTTATGGCAGCTGGTAGAGATGGTGAAATGATGAGGGTGTATGTCCCTTGATAGTGATGAAGTTTTCTATAAGAGAACCTTGTCCTTTATTTATGCCTATGTGATGGAAACTGATTTCTGTTAGTAATGTCGTTCTCATGCATGTTGGACATTTTTCATTTGGGAGGTTGTGACAGTATGGTAGGAAAGTGATTTATGATGAGTTTAATAATATGTACAACTTTGTCAAAATGAAAAATCAGTTAATCTTGTTTCTTTAATTGCAAAATAGGTCAACGAAAACCAATTGAAGTGAATGAGAGAGAGAGAGAGAGAGAGAGAGAGAGGGAGGGGGCAGAAATACAAGAAAAGAAAAGAAAAGAAAAGAAAATGAGAGTGAAACCGAAACTTCAATAAAAAAGAGAGTAAGAAAGAAAATAGAGGGGTGTTAAAAACAATGAAAAGAGAGTAAGGCCACAAAAGAAAAAAAAAAGATAAAGAGTGTGTAGAGAGAATGAAAGACAAAAATGAGTTTTTATGTAAAAGAGAGAAACTAAGAAGGCTTCCATGGCAAATCAGCCTATGATGTTGTTAGTGTATAAAGAATCCTACCTCAATCTTAAAGAAACTAACCAATTTCTTTCTAATTTGGCTATTTCTTTGTTGTGGGAATTTGAGGATATGTTCCCTAAGAAATTAGTGAATTACCACATATTAGATGCATTGAGCACCAAATTGACTTGTGCTTGAAGCTGTTATTTCAAACTGACTTGCCTACAAAAGTAACTCGGAGGAAACAAAGGACTTTCAAAGGCAACTTAATGAGTTGATAGACAAAGAGTACATGAGGGAGAGCACAAGTCTATTTATTGTGTCAGTACTGCTTGTGCTTAAAAAGGATGTGATATGGAGAATGTACATTGATTGCATGATAGTCAATAATATAACGATAAAGTATTTTGAAATAGATCTTATATGCTTGATGAGTTGCATGTATCATGTATTTTTAGTAAAATAGATCTTAAAAATGACTATCACCAAATTAGGATGAAAAAATGAGATGAGTGAAAAACTGCCTTTGAGACCAAATATATACTATATGAGTGGTTAAATCATTTGAACTTACTAATATGCCTAATACTTTTATGAAATTAATGAACTATGTTTTCGTGCATTCATGGGCAAAATTTATATTAGTGTCTTTTGATGATATTCTAGTGTGTAGCAAGAGTCTAGATGAGCATGCTATGCATTTCAGGCGTGTGTTTGATGTTTTGAAACATGAAAAATTGTATGCTAATTTTAAGAAATGTATATTTTGCATGAACAAGTGGTTTCTCTGGTTATGTTGTTAGTACAAATGGTATTGAAGCAGATAAAGAGAGAGTAAAACCATCAAAGAATGACCAACACCTAACAAATCACTTAAATAAGAAAGTTTCATAGTTTAGCTAGATTTTATAGGTGTTTTGTTAGGGATTTTAGCACACTTGCACACCACTCACTAAAATTCTTTAAAAAAAAAAAAGTTGGGTTTCATTGGAACATGGAACAAGTAAACACATTTGGTCCTTGTTTGACAACCATGAAATTGGAAAAATCGTGTTTTGAATAATGATTTTTAAGAGAATGTGTGGTTAAACAGTAGAGAAAGGTTTTTTAGATTATGTGCAGAATATTTTATTATGTAATTGTGTGATTGAAAATGAGTATGCAGAAAACAGAGATTTCAATAATAATTATTAAACAAGGACTTAATGTTATTAAGGAATGTTGTGTTACGCATTTGTTTTAGCACTACCTAACTTTAACAAAATTTTTGAGATTGAATGTGATGCCTCAGAAATAAAATTGGAGCCGTTTTAATGTAGGATAGACGACCCCTAGCATTTTCAAGGAGAAGTTAAACAGGATAACTTTGAATTACCCCATATCTAATAAAAAGCTTTATGCTTTTGTTCGAGTTTTGGAGGCATGGAAACACTATCTACGGCCAAAGGAGTTCATAATCCACATCGACCATGAATCCTTGAAACATCTCAAAGGTCAAAGTAAGTTAAACAAGAGGCATGTGAAATGGATGAAGTATATCCAGACTTTTTCCTATATTGTTTGGTATAAACAAGGTGAAGATTCGAGATTGAATCTTTTTGAAAAGGGAGGGAATGATGAGTATAATGGATGGTCAACTAATAATTAGGATCCTTTACATATTTCGGATGGGCCAATAATAAGGTCAAGAGCCAAGAAAATCAAGGAAACTATGCAAGGACTCGTTGAAGTTACTTAGGCTGAAAGTTCAAGTGCAACAAAAAAAAGCACCAACTTTCAGAATGGGAAAGAAAAAGAACCATCCATAGCTCATTTGATTTAAAGTTAAGGATTCAAGCTAATGATGAAGGCCCGGAAATGACCATTGCGTGTGCAACACTTTAGTCTACAAAACACGAGGCTAAACTAGCTTGCCCATGCATGCACAAGCAACTATACCATGTGCACACATGGTTATTCGAGGCACAAACGAGGATATTTACCTATTTTGATTTGGACTCCAGTTGTTAAGTTTATCTATTCCATTTTCAAATAATTTAGGGTTCCTTTAATTCCGCATGTATAAGGTATCTTTATTATATAAGCATTTAACGTTTAATTAATCAAAGTGAGAATTCGCTTTCTCTCTTGTTTTCATTGAACTTTCCTGAACTTATCTTTGTGACTTTCAATCTCAAAACCTTGATAATTGATTCAAGTAATCATCTGATCAAGATTTTTCAATTTGATTTTAACTTTATTGGGATGAGTATATCAAAACATGTTGTGGGTTCTAAGGTTCATCCTCCAAGGCTTCACATCAAAATTTATCAATATGAGCAGGCCGGAATGTTCATTCTCACCAGTAGTGAGGCTCGGAATGTCCCGGCAGAATGGCAAGGCTCAATCCTCTGTAGGTCGGCTAAATTTTTTCAATGGTATGAGCTTTCTGACGGCAGACCAGGTAGATTTGTGTCTTTCTTTCTATTTTTGACACCACTAAATTTAAAATATCACGTCTTATCACATTGATTATTGTCCATGCCATAATATCATAGGGTGTAATATAAACTGGGTACTTAACTATTGTCAATTAAGTTCCCAATCCTTTGTCAATGGCATGGATGGAAGCACTGCACAACTCAAGATCAGCCAAGTTTGGCTTAATAGAATGTGAAATGAAAATTTACTCTAGTTTATTTTATTGTAAATTTCGATATAAAGAAAGTCTAAACAAAGAAAGCGAAAATAGAGAAAATATTAAACGAAAAGATAGTTTAATTTTTATATTAATAGAAACTTGGTTCATTATTTATTTATTTTTAAACGAATCACCACGTAAGTGAATTATTTATAACTACTAGAAAAGGAAGTACAGGACTTTAAAGAGCACAGGCGGCCTGACCAAGCTATAAAGCTTCACATAAAAATGAAAAAAAAAAAAAATAAAACAAAAAAACAAAACAAAAAAAAAAAAAAAAAAAAAAAAAAAAAAGAGCAAAGAAGGATTTTTCTTGAATAAATGTTTAAGAGAGATATAATGAAAAAATGCCTTCTTTTTTAGTCACAACAAAATATTCTATAAATTAATAATTTCCCGATGTCGTCTTTATATGATTATATAAATCAATGAAGCACTTCACGTAAACCAAGTCAAAGATAAAAATTCATATTGATTAAATGTAAAAGTAATAATCGACATTTAAGGATTTGATTTGTTCATCCAAATAAAATAAGATTGAACCCCAAAATTCAACGTACCGCACAATTTTTTCATTACGGCCTTACACCTAATTCCAACATGCCATAAAATATTTCAATTTAGTAACTATTAATCGTAGACAGCATTTGACTCTAAACCCTCTTAGGAGCCATGAATTTGGAAATCAATTTAACCAATATAGCAATGGTGGTTCAAATTAACCCATAACACTTTCTTCAATTCTATATATATATATATATTAGTAGCCGACAATTTCTTGTAGTTTTGTGCATTTCCCATGTCATAATTCAATATTTTAGACCCACTAAATAATTGAGACAACCAATCCTCTGCTGAAATATACTAACATATTATTTGTGCGTACGTATGTAAATAGATTTTAGACTGGAGAAGCCGAGTTTGGATAACTTTATTGTTTCAATCATGTGGTACGACGGACACTCAAAAGACCTCACAAATAATGGCCCGCCAGACCTCAAACCCCATCCGTATCAGACATCAAAATCTTGAAGTTGCTGTCTTTTTTCGGGTGGGAAAATGGCTTCTTTATCTTATTTGTACGAGAAATCAAATCTAATGACCTCATACTGAGCTGTAAGCCTTCAAAGAGCACTCCATGGATGCATCAAAATGCAGGACCCATCTCCACTCCTCCTTTTATATATATATTTTTTGTCTTTCCCTTCAACCCCCAACTTCTTTTCTCGAGTTTTGATTGGATCTTATTATTTTCAGATTTTTTTTGTCATGAATCTGAATTATTACAATTCAATTAATCCGATCTATCACTACAGATATGAACCAAATTTGCAATATGAATAATAAAGGAAAAATACCTATTGAACTGACATAATATAAGTTATAATACCAAATAGTGCATGAATGTGCACTCTTACCTAGAATTAATATGTTTCAAAATCAAGAAGAATATGACTCGACAGAAAAACTTGAGCTAAGATGCTTATTGAAAAGTTTATTTTGAAGTTTTCATATTAACTCCTACCTTACTGTCTTGAATTACTTGCAAGGGATTAAACAGTATGCGAGGGAATGAAGGCATAAGAGGTTCATATAAAATAATGCAAACCACTCCGTCGTCTGGCTAGCTACAGACTTGCAAGGTGTATAAAAAGTGTGATACTTTTAACAGAATTTGTTACTTACTAACCGATAAGGAGCTGCCATATGTCATTCCTTCAAAATCATCATATTATCTCAAAATTTGAAGGGAAATCTATAAATACCCACCCTTTTGAAGAGAAGTGCATGCAATTCAAATATTTTCCTTCTAAATAGCCATTTCAGCTATAGCTTTTGTTGGAGCATCAAAACTAATGAGATTTGGAAGCAAAAGTCCTCACTAGGTGCGATGATTTGTTGATCTGATTTTATCGTTAACATATTGGCACCGTCTGTGAAAAACTTGAACAAAGTAAACCACGAAAACTGAGAAATCCTTAGCATCTGATAAAAAAGAATCCTACGAAAGAAAAATCAAGCAGAAAAACTACCACCAGAAGTGGATATCAAACGATACAGTAGCAATGAGTTAATGGATAGCAATGCTAATCCGATATGACATCAGGGATAGACATCGACAAAATCGCAAGCCAACATTTCTCGTGCTCAGCATCGTCGCTTAAGAAAGAAAGTGTCTATTGCCAAAACTATCCAGAAAATGTCTGAAAGCCTAAAAATGTTAACAACGAATAATGCATCTTTGCGTGCAATAATCAATAATCCGGGAAGAAATTGGCAAGGTGATTATAGTAGAAATGGAGAAAAGCACGCTACTAGTTCTTTTCGCAAAGAGAACATAAGTCTGTAGATTTCGAGAACTGGTAATAGTATGGTACAAAAGAAAAGGAAAAATTGGTATGAGGATAAATCCGGTCTAGGAAAGTCTATGGATAAATTTAGCTCTCGCAATAAAAAGTCAACTCAATACTATCGTCAGGGAGACCAGAAAGCTAAAATTTATATTGACACTTGATACAACAATCTTCAGACGAAGGAGTATGAAGATCAGTTGGCTAGGTTACATGAGATGGATGACGATTACGAGTGTGCACCATTTTCCAAGGAGATCAAAGAGGTGCCAATCCCAAACAATTATATTCATCCTGTGATAGAGAAGTACTTAAAAAAAGAGATCCTATATATCATCTGTTCGAGTATATGATACAGATGAAGCTGAAAAATAAAGGCCTTGCGCTAAAGTACCAAGGTTTCCATTTAACATTAGATAGATAGCCACTAGGATGGATTAGAAGCTGCCGCAACTAAAGCAAGCGCTCGTAGGAGCGTTCACTGAAAGTAGAATGGGACAAGTTCCAGCCATACAATTGAATGACATGCAGCAGGAAGAAGGCATTTCTTAAAAACTATTTTACACAGTTTAATATTTAATTAATAGCTTGCGAGACTATATTAGATGAAAAAGCAAGAGACATCTTATGGAATGGTATGCTGATAGAGACTCTCCTTTGGTAAGACGTCCGCAATCAAAATGTTAAACTTGGTCTAGAGCTAAATCCTAATAGAGGACGCAATCACCAACAGAGAAAAGGTAGAGCAAGTCTGTAAAGAAAAGCTCAAAGGTAAAGCCTCTACACATTCTTTAAATTGCCAAATCAACAATATTCACTTTTTGCAGAACCCAGAGATATGGTACATGCAATATCTTCAGCCCCGACACCGTCAACGGGTAAAGAACATCCTCTTCCTAAGAATCGAAAGGTGAAGTTCTACAAGATTAATTTCTCTAGAGATCACGATAGAGGAGAATCGTATGAGGTATTAAAGATGATTAAATTGAAAATTCAATAGTGAGGTTTGCAGGGAAAGATCGAAGGAAGAAGTCAACCTTATCCAACTAAGGAACGAGGTCACAGAAATAGAACAAGGCAACTCGAGTCAATTCAAGCACCAGCAAATGTTTCCAGCTCTCAACCCCATTAAGGAAAATCAACATCATAATCAGAGGCCCTCATATAGGTGGAGAAACAATGAATGAACAATGGAGCTACATTTGCGCTGCCAAAAAGCCTATACAAAAATTACTATAGATTCGAGGTAATATATAGCCTACATCTCTTCCAATTACTTTTAGTAGTGATAATGTACATGGAGTCATATATTCCCACAGCGATGCATTAGTAGTACGGGCTATAATAGCTCATAAAGAGCCTTAACCACATATTGGTGGATAATTTTAGCTCTGTTAACATTTTGTTTGGAAGTACTTTTCACCAAATGCAGGCCGATCATTCTTGGATACCCATGGTTGAACCCATATATTGTGACAATTTGATCCCAAAAGGACAAATTACATTAACAATTGAGCTCGACGAAGAGCCAATTGCATCTCAAGGAGCCAATTGCATTTCAAGGACACATGAACTTCTAGCATAACAAGTCTAATTATGATAGGATATTAGGAAGACCCGCTTTAAAACAACTAAAAGCCATAACATCTACCACTAACTTTGCTTGAAATTTGAAACTCCCCGAGGGATAGTCTATATCAAAGAAAACCAAGCTACTATACAGTAATGCTATTTTAGCAATTTACAAAGAGCAACCCCAGAACCTCTAGTGGGTAATAATATATTCATGGTGAAAAGAAGGAAAACGCTTAATAATCCTTTTCTAGGAAAGCAGGTATCTAACGCTGCGAAAGACAGGTTGAAAGACCTGCCCGCGAGTAAGAATAGCTTCGTAAGTATTAAAGGAAGCATGGGTCTTAAAACATAGACTAATACTTGACCTGAAATAGGGTCGTAGAAATAAAAACTTGAAGGCGAGGTTTAAGGAATTTTAATCGAAGGTGAGATTTATCCTGCCAAATAAACATCGGGACTGATTTTCACCCCAAAGAAAATTATTATAAAATAGGACGAGGCGACTGTTGGTTACATTTTATGTCATGATATTAGGAGTGGGCAAAACCCAAACCAACCCGAGTAAATCGCTCGACCCGACCCAAATCGATCGGTTTGGATCGATTTTTTTCTTTTTTGGGTGGGTTTCGGGTATTGGGTTGGGTAGTCGGGTCAGGTTGGGTCGGTTATGGGTTAACAACCTAAACCCGATTTTAAACCTACCGGAACCTACCCGACTACATTATTAAAAAAAAGTAAAAGACGTTACATTGAAAAACAGAACAGAAAGTCCCTAAAAGCAAAAGCCAGTCGCCTCTCCCGTCTCCACTCCAGCTGAATCTCGCCAGTCGCCTCTCCAACTAAATCTCACCGATCAGCTTCTCTAAAATCAAAATCCAAGTGAAGATCTGGACCTGAATTAGCACCAAGGTACCTGCTGTACTTTTATTTCTCTATGGACAACTCAAATGTGATGTGTTCATAAATAAATTATAAATTTTTTCCTTAACTATAATTGAAGCCTTTTTGTCTGAAATGTGCATAATAGAGCAAGGAAGATAAACTTAATGCTAGTAGGTTTTGTCGTGATAAATTCCATACTTTAAATCAATTTCTGAGAGGCAGAAAGTCAAGAATGTGGAGCACTATATTTTCTTTTCTCTAAATGTAATTTGGTGTAAAATTGTTGTTGAAATTGTTTGATAGATATAGAAGTGAATTGTGCCTTTTCACTATTTATTTGCAGTGAACCGGGTCTTATTTTGTTGTCTGTCTCATAGAACAAAATAAATTTAGGGCAATGGAATTGAGGCCTTTTAGTTTAACCAATTCAACTAGTTTCTTGATTTGTTAGACCCAATTCCATGTCTCCAAATGTAGTACTATGAAATTTTTGGTTAATTTCGTTTCATAGTAATATAATCAGATGAGATGCGAAAGTTGTTCAGCCATTTGATTATTCTTTTAGGGACAAGAAGACTTTACCCATAGCCCATTTGGTTTTCTATATCTAAATTCTT
>CAIGRP010008594.1:0-33661 GCA_903798385.1 Fraxinus cuspidata | reverse complement strand
AACTTCTCCACGTGGATCTTTTTGGACTATTTAGGATCACTAGTTTGAGCGGTAAACATTATGCTTTTGTAATTGTTGACGATTTTTCTAGATATACTTGGGTTATATTTTTTAATTTAAAAGAAGAAGCTCTAAAAGATTTTAAAATTTTTTATAAGAAAGTTCAAAACGAAAAAGATTATACCATTACAACCATTAGAAATGACCATGGTGGAGAATTCGACAATCTTGCATTTGATAATTTTTGCAACGAAAATGGATATGAACATGTTTTTTCGGCTCCTAGAACTCCTCAACAAAGTGGTGTAGTAGAAAGGAAGAATCATACATTACAAGAAATGGCTAGAACCATGCTTAACGAGAATAGTTTACCAAAATACTTTTGTGCCGAAACCGTCAATACCACTTGTTACATTGTAAATAGTGTTTTAGTTGGTCATAAGAAAACTAAAACTCCTTACGAGCTTTGGAAAAATAGAATTCCCAATATAGTTACTTTAAAGTTTTCGATTGCAATTGTTTCATTTTAAATACAAAAGATAACTTGGGAAAGTTCGATTCAAAATTCGATATTGGTATTTTTCTAGGATATTCATCAACTAGCAAAGTTTATAGAGTTTTTAACAAAAGAACTCTAATCATTGAAGAATCCATACATGTCACATTTGATAAAACTAACACACTTGGTCGCGAGAAAGGTATTGATGATGATGTAGATTTGGAAGCTCCATTTGAACAAATGAACATTAAAGATCAAAACAAGAAAGTGCCCATTGAAGAACAAACGAAGGAGCCGAATGCTCAAGATAGTGAAGAAAAATCAACCGAGGTTCAAGATATTCCCTCGCTACCAAAGGAATGGAAGTTTGTTCCATTTCATCCAAATGAATTAATAATAGGCTATCCATCCAAAGGTGTCACCACTAGAACATCTCTTAAAAATCATCTCGGTAGTTGTAAATTCATTTCACAAATTGAACCTAAAAATTTTAAAGAAGCCGAGTTTGATGAATTTTGGATACTAGCAATGCTCGTGTCGGAGAGCTTGATAACGGGATGACGTAAATCATTGGGTTGGATTGATCCTCCATAATTATATCGTTTGTACTCTCTATCCATCTTTACTTATTGCCTTTATATTCGTGTTTACTATTTGAATTAATCTATTTAGTCTTTACTTACTTGAACTTAGAATTAACTCTTCGAAAAAGTTTTAGAAATCAATTCACCCCCCTCTTTGTTACCTATTCTTGGGCTATATATATATATATATATATATATATAGAGAGAGAGAGAGAGAGAGAGAGAGAGAGATTGGATTTGAATCTGACAAAATCAAAGCTAAAGAAGTTGATGATCAAATGGAAGTTGAACCTACATTTCATGAAAAACATATTATTNGAGAGAGAGAGAGATTGGATTTGAATCTGACAAAATCAAAGCTAAAGAAGTTGATGATCAAATGGAAGTTGAACCTACATTTCATGAAAAACATATTATTTATAGAAAGAAGCGCTTTGATGAAATTGTTAATGATGAGATAACACATTCAGCTGAAGATCATTTATATTTAATTATTTTCTTATATATAGTTAATCAAGTTCTTTCTTCACTTGAGTTACGATTTGAATACTTTTAAAAGTATGAAAATACTTTTGGGTTTTTGTTTGATTTTAAAAAATTGCAGAATGCAAATGATAGGTGTTTGAAATGTTGATGTGATAAGCTTGAAGAATTTTTGAAACATGACATGGATTCTGACATTGATGGATCGGAGTTATTTTCTAAGCTACAAATTGTGAGAAAATGTCTGTTGAAAGAGACTAAAGAGGCAATTAAAGCGTTGGACTATATAAAAATAAAGGATTGTTCTTCCAAGTGTGTGGATTACTTATAGAATATTATTGACTAACTAGTTACAGTGACAATTGCATCTTTCGAGAGGAGCTTCTCAAAGTTGAAGTTGACAAAATCCCATATTCGATCAACAATGTCACAAGAAAGATTGAATAGGCTGGTATGGTATCTATTGAAAAATGAATTCTAAAATAGATTGATTGTAAATAGTGTAATTGTTGACTTTCTATCAAAAAATTCTAGAAGAATAAATTTAATTTAGACATTTGAAGTTTGAAATTATTGGTTTTGTAATTTTGAATTATATATATGGGAGCCCCATATTTGAAATTGGATTTATCGTGGCTGGCGAGAGGGAGAGGGGGCTGCAGACCGTGATCCTCACAGCTTCCCCGCACAAAAACAGACAATTCTACAAAACACGGGTTGACACTGTATCTCTCATGCATATGGTGAGAAACAGATTACAGATAACAATAGATACAGCCAGAAGACCTGTCAGATTGCCTCTACACCAATCATTTCAACCCTTCATTTTGCAACTTCACCCTATTTTAACCTCATGAAATTTTAGTTTTAACAACGGAAAAAGTCGTCCGTTCCCATCATTTCTAGCTATTTCTATTTAACATCCATGGACGCGACGGGATTGAAGCTTTTTATCATAATCTTGTTTTTCACTAGTGCAAATTCTCGAAAGCATTTGAATAGTCTCAAGATTGCTGAAGAAGGGTACTTAAATTGGATAAGACGAATGAGTTTTCACAACCACTCCCATTTCGAAGAAGCAAAGAACAAATTTGTGCCTTGCAAAATGATTAAGGTCCATAAAAATCCTAAATACGGAGATTTTACTACAATGCAGAAGGCAATTAATTCAATCCCAATTGTAAATCTGTGTCGAGTGGTTATTTCTGTTAGTGCAGGTACTTACAAGTAAGTTATCTTTCATCATTTAGTTCAATGTAGATTCATTTTAGAAGTGTTTATGTGAAGAAATTCTGATTATTTTAGTATTAAATTATTTGGAAAAATTAATGTAGGGAAAAGATAGAAATTCCTGCAACAATGGCTTATGTAACATTGGAAGGAGCTGGTTCAGACAAAACGATCATTCGATGGGATGACACAGCTGATCGTAAAGGTCCAAACGGACAGCCATTGGGCACTTATGGTTCTTCCACATTTGCTATCAATGCTCCATACTTTGTCGCAAAAAACATCACCTTCAAGGTCAGTGTACGTGGTTCATAGTTGTATGCGAGAGAAAATGCTATAATGAATAGAAAAGTAATGTGAATATACGTTAACAAGTGAAGGTGGCATTGATTGAAATGGTGTCATGTGGGCCTTTTAGTTTTATCTACTTCAGAATCGTATCCGTTCTCTAACCAAGCTAACCTTTTCTAAGTCAATTTTAGACATATAGATGCTTTTATATAAAAGAACGATGCAGCTTTACAATTGTTTGGGAGAGGGTGGAGAAGACAAAACTGACATCGACGGCTATGATTGTTAAAGATAGAGTTGCTTTGAGTTAAAAGAAGACAAACAATATTACAATGTCTAACGCTATGAGATTCATTTGATTAGTCCAAAACACTATGTTTGTTCTTCTCTGAGCCAATAATTACTATAATTGTTCCACTTATCTTACAGAATAAAGCCCCACCACCTCCAGCAGGAGCAACCGGGAAGCAGGCGGTGGCAGTTCGGATATCAGCCGACACAGCAGCTTTCTTAAATTGCAAGTTTGTGGGAGCACAAGACACGCTTTATGATCACAAAGGCAGACACTACTTCAAGAATTGCTACATTCAAGGTTCTGTAGATTTCATATTTGGGGATGGACTCTCACTCTACGAAGGTTGTCATTTGCATGCCAAAGCAAACAAATATGGGGCCTTGACTGCCCAAAAGAGGGAGAGTATGCTTGAGGAAACTGGCTTCTCTTTTGTGAAATGCAAAGTCACAGGGTCTGGTGCCCTCTACTTGGGCAGGGCATGGGGCACTTTTTCAAGAGTAGTCTTTGCTTATACATTCATGGATAAAATCGTTACACCAAGAGGCTGGTATAACTGGGGAGATAAGAAGAGAGAAATGTAAGTACTATTAACGCTTAAAAGAGCAAACACATTTATTTATTTAAATCCAAGTAGGAAGGAAAGGAATAACATTTTTTTTTTTCGTTTGAAGGACTGTATTCTATGGACAATTCAAGTGTTCAGGACCAGGGGCAGATCATACAGGCAGGGTGTCATGGGCAAGAGAGCTCACTCAACAAGAGGCTCAGCCATTTATTTCACTTAGCTTCATTGATGGACGCAAATGGCTAACAAATATATGATATTTTTGGTAGTAGAGCTAAACAAAAACCAAAAATGAAAAGCGGGTTATTATGAAAATTTCAGTTGTTTTCATATTCTTGTGATTTCCCATTCCGTGGTTAACTGGATACTGAGTGTCCCATTGTTGTCCCATTCCCCATTCTCAAGTAAACTTACAGATAACAAAAGGAATTGCAATGTTGTTACACCCTAGCATATCAAAGTAAAGAAAAAACGTAAATCACTGTACTATTTTATCAGAATAGAGACCACATCACGCTGGATAAGCCAGCACCTGTAAAAATTACTCCTGTGACATGCACTCGTGCACACTATCTTGCTTCCTTTTATCTAATGCCCATACCCGAGCACTCTCTCAGCAAGTCATTCAAGACCAACTTCTATATGATCTTCACTATACTCGATCCCCATCAGCCTATCTCTCACGCTATGCAAGGTCAAAAGTCCATATTTAACAACTTTTGTTTGACATATGCATCTTTGTTTTCAAATGCACACTTGATTCAGAAACGAACCAGCTAAACGTCTGTACGAACATAACACCCGTCTACCGAAGAAAGCAAAGGTGACATTTCAAACCAGAGCATGCTGTATCGTTTTACTGTACATAAACTTGTAACTCACATGTTACGAAATTTATACACAAATTTACAGTTGTAAAAGTAACTGTACAGGAACACTTCCAATCGTGAACCATGACAAGCAGGGGCATTTAACTGCCAGTGCCTATACACAAACAACCTGCTCCTGCCCAAAAAAAAAAAAAATGGCATAATTATATCATCCCAAGTTTAATATTGTTTCGAATATTAGCAAATAAACACCACTCTTGTAGAATCGTGAAATTAACAAGGAACAGCCTTCGTAGTAACAAAGGCTAATGCAACAGTATCTGGGCTTCCCAGCATAAGCGTTAAAAAGAAGAACATTGTTTATTGTAGCAGAGAAACTTAGCCCTCATTTGCCTCTTGTTTATGCACCTCAAAGACCACGAGTTTCTTTCATGACTGAATATGGAAAGAAAAATCAATATTTATGCACTACAAAGGCAACAATGGTAACCATATACAAGTAGATCCGAAAGGATTGCTTGTAGCGCCATGAGTTTGGATAGCAGCTCGACCACAATCTCCAAGAATCTCTTGCGTAGCTTTTAAAATAAACCAATGACAAGAAATAAGGCAAGCTGACTAAAGCTGGACAGACACCAATACCAGCTTAATACCTACACCATAGTATCTCGCTCAGAATCAAAAAATCAAAGATGTTATGCAATTCAGAGCATTTATTATAATAAAAACATGATGGAAATAAAGCAAAATTATTTTCCTTCATTAATAATTAATTAGCACTGAACATTCATATCCATACTGCAAAAAACTTATTTAATTTAACTTCAACTTGGTAGCTGGGTCAATCAAAATATGTATATGAACATATCACCTTAACTTGCTCCCATTTTCACCTAGGCGTAATGGCAATTTTCAAGTTGTTCACATCCTGATGAAATGATCCACCAACAGCAGGAAATTTAATTGGGAAACTTTCCACAAGCAAAAATTCCCTTGACAGCCACAAACGGTTAAAGATGGAAAAGAACTTACAGTTAGAACTGTAAATTACAAAGTTGCACTTCATGTATGAATTAAAATCCGCATGTCCTGGATAGTTCGTGTGCAGAACAAACTTCTTGATTATGTGAGTCTGTAAATTCAGTACAACAATGTCAAAACTTCAAACTAACAAACTAATGCAGTTAGTAGTGAGTTTGATTAACGAGGAAAAAAAAAATGGATGCCTGCCCATCGAACAATATGTCCAAGCCACGGGTGAAGTAATTATAGAAGTAATCACCACAGAGTGTTGTTCGTGGCCAAGGATCTGATGCAGAATGAATTTACACCAAAACATCAGCATAAAACCATCATCATAAGGTCTAAAGGAGGATTTTAAATTGAAGGTGCAAATATATTGAAAGTTCAATTACAAGGTACCAAATAACTGCAAACAAACTCAAGATTTCTAGAGGAACCACGAAATAACAGGCAGATCGGGTCCAAGGAACAATTAGCACTTGTCCAGAAGATGGGTTTTGTGGTTCATTAAGGTTAATGGGAACCAAACATAAATTCAATGAGAAGAAAAATGACAATACATATAAACATCTTCCAATGGTTCACTTTTATCATTTTCCTATGTGCGACAAACCTTATTTGGTTTCCCTCCAATACTATAAACATATTTCCAATGGTCCACTTTGAACCTCAATTTCCCATTCACCTGATTATCATTTTTGGCAAGTAAATATATGATTTCGATATTTTCACAAAGGAGAACATGAATGAACTTTGATCTTTCAAAATAAACGAACGAGTCTCACTCAAATTATGCCAAAATTAGTCCACATATGCCATTTTTCCAACACTTTATATAAATAAAATATAAAACAAATCAGACCTGTGGGGATTCACCAAAAGGTATGTGGTCCCAACAGGAAACCACAGTTCTTCTCTGAACAGGAGATCGAAAATAATACATTTTTCACTGCACCTTTTATGAAGAGAGAAATTAACAACTCTTTAACAAATAACTGAGCATGAACAAACTTGTTTCTCAAATTTATTATTATTTTTTTATTTTTGGTAATGGTCCATAAATTCCTACGATTTGACAAATAGTAAAAACCTTTTGATAATAAAATATGGCATGGCCATATGAATATTATTAACATTAAAATGTGGAGTTCAAATTTTTGTGACATGAATCCTTGATCTTCTGGAATCATCAATTGAAGACCGACAATGCCGAAACAAAGTCTCTGCTGAAAACCAAAGAAAATCTCGACTATTACGTGAATTGAATTCACGTATCTTTGCATTTAAAAAATCACACGACTTTCATTATTTCTAGTTTTGAGTATCATATCATTTTTAAATCAAATTTCAGCTAAAACAAATTTGATATTGCTGTAATTATTTAATTATCATGCTAAGATTAAGAATCACATATTCTGAATTACTAGTTTGAAATTCATACATGCGGAAAACATTGTTATGTATGAATATTACCAGCTAGATCTTCGTCTCCTTACTCTTTAAAATAATCAGCCATCAACAGGGCAACCCAAAACGATATTGAAAAGAGAGGGCACCTAGCCATTATATAGGAAATTATAAAATCGGCCCATTACCGACTCTAACCTTAATTATGGTTTACAACATTCCGGCCCACATACTTAAAATTACCACATTACAAATAATAAAGCATGTAAGGTATAAAACGGTCCAAGTGATCACTAACATATTGGACATAATCATAGTATCATTGCAAATCATAAATCTAACCCGTAAAATTCGTAATCAAATGGAAGCCCACATAATAGAATTATTCTAACATTCTCCCACTTAGACAAACATTTGATTATTATAGAATAGAACTTTTAACATTCGGGTTAGACTACATAGGTGGCCACGCAAGTATAGCTACAATGTTAACACCTTATACAACATGATCCTGTCCAACAAGAATGTTAACATCGAACATGGAAGTCGTTACACCAATCAAACGACATAAGACCACTCCACAGTTACAAATACCAGCATCCTTATCGACATGAATCACCATCCTCAAAACAATGTGATAGTATGCAATATGAACTTAGCACCAAATTGATCAAAAAATATACTAATTCATATCGGTCCTCAAAATGCTTCTAATCAAAATGAAGCCAGACATCTCTAAAAGAGACTCTTCTTATGTCTTTAACTTTCATATGTCAAGATCAAAATAATATCATAATAAAAGACACAAGTCAAATTCATGCTCAAAATAATTTATGGATAGGGAAAAATATTTTTTATTATTGAAGGCGCTGTACCCAAAAAATATATGGGTTGTCTTACATAAATAACTCCCACTAACCAAAAACATCAAATGTTTCCACAATACCCATATTAATAACATGTGTCTTAAAAACTTTAGGAGCGAGTCCATTAGTCAAAAGATCTACAATCATCGCATCTGTATTGATATACTCTATTTTCATCTGTCCCATCTTTGACTCTGTCTCTGACCACCAAATATTTGATGTCAATGTGTTTTGATCCACTAGAACTTTTATTATTTCTGAAAAGAACTCTGCTATGCTATTATCACAATAAATAGTGACAGGTCTCGAGATAGAATCGACAACTTTCAGCCCAGAAATAAAATTCCTTAACGAAACAGCTTGAACTGTAGCTCCATAACATGCCACAAATTCAACCTGCATAGTAGAAAATGCCATCAGAGTCAGATTAACACTTTTTCACAAGATAGCACCACCAGCCACATGAAAATATAACCCGAGGTTGATTTCAAATCATTTTGACATCCAGCAAAATCTGAATCTGAGTAACCTACCACATCAAGGTTATTTGAACGCTGAAAAGTGAGCATGTCATTTTCAGTTTTCTTTGAGTATCTCATAACTTTCTTAGCCGCTTTCCAATTCTCTTGCCCCGGATTCGACTAAAACCTATTGAGCCAAATCATTGCTTGCATGTAAAATATCATCAACATACAGGACAAGATAAATAAAATTTCTCCCATTGGTTTTAAAATAAATACATTGATCGACTGTATTTTAAACAAAAATAGAAGAAGTAACAATTTCGTCAAACTTCAAATATTACTGTCATGATGCGTGCTTGAGGCCATATAAGGATTTATTCAACTTACACACCAAGTATTCTTTTTCCTTCACAACAAAACCTTCATGTTATCTCATGTAAACCCTTTCCGAAAAATCTCCATTCAGAAAAGTCGTCTTAACATTCATCTGATGAAGTTCCAGATTATAATGTGCCATGAGTACCATGATAATTTGAAAAGAATCTTTGAACGAAACAGGTGAGAAAGTTTCATTATAATCAATGCCCTCTCGTTAATTGAATCATTTTGCAATCAATCTCGCCTTCTTTCGTTCAACATTCCCTTGTGAGTCCAATTTGATTTTGAATATCCACTTGTTGTCTATGACTTTAGCATCAGGAGGAAGTTCAACAAGTTCCCAAACTTTATTCTGTTACATAGAATTCATTTTATCATTCATAGTATTTATCCATTTATGTGACCCAGGACTTGTCAATACTTGATTAAAAGTAACATGGTCAACAATATGCCCAACATTAAAAATCACTCCTAGTTGAAACTTTTCTAGTGGATTTAGTCAACTTTCCTATTATACAATCCACATAAGTGTCAAAATCAGAGAAGTCGAGAGAGGAAGGTATCTCAATTTTAACCAATTTCTCAATCCTATCCTTTGAAATGTTATTCAACCGCTAATACCACAACATAGAGGATGATTCACGGATAAGAGGTCTTTTCTTTGACACATTTGCAACATAAGAGATTTCACCAAAAGAAGCCAAAAACAATTTATATAAACCATCATATAAGAGGCTATTTCCAATCAAAAGAGAATCATAAATCAATTCAACCATTCCATTACCAAAAAAATTAAAACAAAAACCAGAAGTGTCAAGTTTCGATATAGAAATTAAATTCCGCCTCATGTCGGTACAAAAACTGTATTCTCTAAAACAAGAGAGAAAACAGACTCCAAAAGTAACTTCACTACTCTTATGAACTCAACATTCACTTGAACTCCATTCCCAACGCACATGCTTACTTCATTTTCGCTTAGCCTCCATTTGCTTGTGAATTCCCTCTGAACTCTTCTTCTTCTCTTACCAAGTCTTAAACTTAAAACAATATTTCTACCAATGACCCTTCTTCTTGTAGAACTGGCATTGATCATTTTCTTTATCGCTCCTTTAGGACCAACATAAGTCTGACCTCCAAAATTTTTGTTCTGCTGATTGCGGTGTGACTTGTCGTCTTTGTGGAACTTAGATTTACAGTTATGAAAAGATCCCTTGTCTGTGGTAGCTGAAAAGCTAATTGCACAATTTCGACATTTTCACGTCTCAACCTATACTCCTCTTGTGCACATACAGCAATAAGGTCATTTAAATCTTATTTTTCTCTTTGAGCATTATAAGCAACCTTCAGCTGATTAAACTGGTTCGGAAGGCTATTCAGAACATGAAAGATCAGAAAATGTTCGGCAATGGGAATCTTAAAAGTCTTTAATTTAGAAGATATAATAATCATCCTCATAGTGTGCTCCCTAACTCCACTTATACCATCATATCTCATATTCATCAGTTTGTCCATCAGATCTCTAATTTCAGCTTTATCCGACTCAACAAATCTCAATCATATGGCATCCACAAAACTTTTAGCATTTTCATTATCCGAAATAGCACCCACAATGGAATCAGATATGGAGCGCTTAATAAATTTCAAACAAAGTCTATTAGCCATTTCTCATTCTTCATACCCACCTACATATTCAGGATCACTTTTATCGGTGGGTTTCAAAAATTGTTTCTCCATTGCAAAATCCAACCCCAAAAGACCAAGTGCTATTTCTACGTCTCGTTTCCATCTCACATAATTATTCTTACTCAAGGTTTCAATAGCAGACAATTGACTCGAAAGAGTTGAGGCATTTAAAACTGTGAAAATATAAAATAACATGTTTAATATCATCCAAACATAGTGTATGCCGACAATGGATGTTAACATATTCATCTAATTAACATGGGCTAAATTAGATAGTCTGTAATTAAAGTCAAAACCAAATGAACTTTATAACGGTAAGAGCCTAGATGTATTAATATAAAGTCACATTCGGCTAACAATATAACACGCTGTAAGGTACTCTTAAAACATATAATCAAGTTAGTTAACAAAACAAATTGGTTTTCGAAACACCGACACCTTTGGGCAGAAAGAGATTTCTAGACCAAGTAAAATCATTAACTGTTTTATGTCAATTTTCAAAAATATCACATATAATAACACCTTTGGACAAAATATTATATGTAATAATTCAAAATTACGATGCAAAGATTTTTTTTAAATTAAGGAAACCAATAAATAAAAATGAGTGTGCCACTTTGATAGCTACCACCTACATTTATTTCAATATATTTCTTTTAACGGGAGTACTGATATAGACTTGAAGTCCAAGAAAAATTCAATTATAATAATCGCAATCAACAAATGACGAAAAATAAAATTCATGCGTAATTGTGAGACAAAACTGGCAAAAAAATTTTAATATATGAAAATGAAATTCAAATGGACAAACAATAACGATATTTAATTATTTCAACAAAATACGAAGTCGTCTATTTCAAATATAATTTTAATTTTAGGTCGAAATTAGAATATATATGTGGATCAAATTTAAAAATCTCATTTTAAAAATTCAAATTCAGTATTTNTCAAATGGACAAACAATAACGATATTTAATTATTTCAGCAAAATACGAAGTCGTCTATTTCAAATATAATTTTAATTTTAGGTCGAAATTGAAATATATTTGGATCAAATTTAAAAATCCCATTTTAAAAATTCAAATTTAATATTTCAAAATTGTAAAATTACCCTATAATTAAAATTATGAGAAGGGCCTCATAATTTAGAAATTACAGATTTAGTCATTTTTCTTAAATTACAAAATAACAATTTTCTTTAATTGTAGGCAAAACCCAAAAATTCAGAATTTGCAGAGAGACCCCCAAAAATTCATAAATTCCAGAGGAGCCCACATCCCCATATCAATTTAATACCTCTTTTCGAAATTGCATTTTTGACCCAAGATTTAAAAATTATTAAAAAGAACCTTACAATTTAAAAATTACAAGATAGGTCCTCTCCTTTTAAAATTGCAAACTGGCCCCCTGATTGTTAATTGCAAGAAAAGGCCCTCTTTTTTAATAATTGCACGTAAGCCCCCCAAAAATTAGAATTTGCAGAGAGGCCCCCATCCCCAAAACAATTGAAAAAATCTTGGCAAAACCCTAGACTAATTCTGTATTCTCTCTTGCCGCCGAGGCTAAACCACCACCATCGTGACATCAGCCACGGTTGGTGAAGAAACGGGCAGCCGTGAGCTGCCCAAAACAGCAGTCGTGAGTTGTTGCAGCAGCGGCAAGCTACTCCTTGATGCAACACCAAGCGCTGCTGCGCGCTACAACAGCAGCCGAGACTTGCAGGGGAAAAATTCGGGAGAAGAAAAAAATTGCACTCAGACATTATACATACACACATATGTACGGAAAGAGAGTAGACATATATACACACAGATAGGCGCTGCAGTTTTGGCTTAAACACACCAATATACAGAGACACACCACCGCACACAGATACACAAATATACATACTGTTATGCAGAACAAGGGCAGGGGCGAGATTATGCACACACTAGAGAGAGCAGACGGTGGGCTGATTCAATGGGAGATTCAATTATTTTAGTGGTAACATATATGCACAGACGGATGGTCATAATAATAATGATAACAATAATCAACGTGAAGAGAAGAAGAAAAACAATTAATTTGAGTCACAGTGGTTTTTAATCATGTTTAAAAGATTCTAATCTTAACATGCATCTCTCATCTTAATTATTTAATTATCATGCTAAGAATAAGAATCACATATTCTGAATTACTAGTTTGAAATTCATACATACGGATGACATTGTTATGTATGAATATTACCAGCTAGATCTTCCTCTCCTTGCTCCTTAAAATAAGCAGCCATCAACGGGGCAACCCAAAACGATATGGAAAAGAGAGGGGACCAGCCATTATATAGGAAATTATAAAATCGGCTCATTACCGACTCTAACCTTAATTAGAGTTTACAACATTCCTGCACACATACATAAAATTATCACAGTACAAATAATAAAGTCTGTAAGGTATACAACGGCCCAAGTGATCACTAACATATTGGGCATAATCATATTATTATTGCAAATCATACATCTAACCAGTAAAATTCGCAATCAAATGGAAGCGCACATAATAGATTTATTCTAACAAATATACCTAAAATACTCTCTGAAGTACCATTATAGACAACTTCATTAATATCATAAAATAGCAAAGTTATCATTAATAATAAAGAATTAACATTTTAGAAACACAAACTATGAAAAAAGATAATTAATTTTTTATTGATAGGATCAATTTAAATTAGGAATTAAAATTTAAGTTAGGTTCAATGGCTATTAGTTATGAAAAAGACAACTATAAATGTCATTTTGGTAGTTAACAGAATCAATCGAACGAACGATTCAATGTTTATTCTTCTTTTCTTTTTTTAAAAAATATGTTTACATCTCAAGTAGGCTCATCATCATCGTGTGCAAGAAAATAATTGGAATGAGATTCTATATATAGATTGCTATGAAATTTTTTTAATGAAATTGTTTTAAATGGTAGAAAATGATCAAAAGGGGATATTATGACATTCTTCTAAAATTTTGTAATGATTAATATATGAGATAAAATTAACCGTTTATTATATAACATGACGATTCTGTGTAAATCGAGGCATATTAAAATACTTTATATTTACTAAGGACTGCAAATGAAACCTCATATCATCTTAATTAATAATGAAATTTGCAAAAAAGTAAGTTCTGTCAATTTCAATTGACAAAGAAAAGACTATTTAAAAAAAGGAAAAAAAATTCATAACTAAGAGATTAAGTATGACCAATTTAAAAACTAAGAAATAATGTTTAAAACTCCAAAATTTAGATAGTAAATTTTATTTATGAAATAATTAATTAAAAATATATTTTATTAAATAAATATATTAAGGTCACAATTTGGTCACAAAATATTGAATTAATTGGTCGCAAATCAAAATTTTATAGGTCGCAAATTGTTTCTCGATTACAAATCATAAATTTTATAATTCACAGCTTATTTAACGATCACAAATTTTCAAATTAGTTGGTCATAAGTTATTTATCGATCACAAGGTTACATATTATTTACTTACCACAAATTACCTAATTTATTGATCACAAACACCCCTACCCCCGCACCACCATCACCACCACCACCAACATCACCACCACCTTACCAGACCGCGCAAAATCACCACCACTACACACCACATCAACCACAAAACCACCACCACAACACCTACAACACCACCCCACACTAAAACGATCACAAAACCATCGCCACAGCACTGCACCATTTGAACCCATCTTCAATGTTGAATCTAATTATAGCAACTAAGGTCATTGCAACATCGCAGCAACCAGAGTCGTCGTGAGAAAAAGAAGAGAAAGAACTGGGATTACTATTACGCCAAGACTTCGCTACTTACTCAGCGATGACGATGACGCAGAACTTGGATATTGGCAGTTAAAAGTTGAGACAGAGTCCATTAATGTTGAATCTAATTATAGCAACTAGGGTCATTGCAACATCGCAGCAACCAGAGTCGTCGTGAGAAAAAGAAGAGAAAGAACTGAGATTACTATTACGCCAAGACTTCGCTACTTACTCAGCGATGATGATGACGCAGAACTTGGATATTGGCAGTTAAAAGTTGAGACAGAGTCCATTAAGGTTTCGTGAGGGCGAAAGCCCTTATTGAACTTAATTTGGGTCGTACTTTCTAAAATGTGGCCTATGCTGGGGCTAGGCAAAAACGTCTAGTCCAATGCTGGAAATATTAGAAAGCAAATGAAACTTCCTAACATAACATGAAGAAGGTTACCCAAAATAATATCTCATATCCCTAAATCAAACTGAACATGAAGTGTCTCCAAAAACTCTTAGAGCCCATTCATTTATCTCAACAGATGGCTGAACATCATGCCGATGTAAGGTCCCATCCCATAAAATAATAAGTTCCTATGTGTTTTCTAGTCGCATTCATCGAACTCTCACATATCTATATTGCAAAGCATACACATGTAAATAATAATGTTCAGTAAATATGATGGTACATAACATGGAAGTCCAATCATGCATCGGACTCGAATCCCATTATGATGTACCTCAAGAGCTCAAATATCATCATGGCCAATTACATGCATGTTAGCATCGCTATATATGGGTCCATCACAAGATCTACTCACGATGCCATCGTGTATTCGTCGTGCCATCCAAATTAGGAAACTTCACGGATACACAAGTCATATATTAGATCTGGCTTACACATATGGATCCTTATCCCATGGTCATTATAAGACCTTTCGACAACACTTGCATACTCAATGTCGGATCCCCAATACCTAATCCTCGGCTACCATTAATAAACATCATAGCCTCAACCAGTTATGTCTATCCGAACATCAATGAGCATACTCATACTTAGTATCATCATCACATTGTGCATATAAGTTTTATAAGAATATCAAATAACATTACAGATAATAAAGTGGCATGATAATTAGTATTGTAGTTAGGATCATCGATTTTTACATCATATTGTCATAAATAGCAGTAACCTACTTAATTTTGAGTACTCACAAGTTAATTATGATAATACTACTTATGAAGATCGAGTTCAAACTTGTCCTACCCCCCTTCCTATGTAATCTGAATAAGCCTTAATCAAAAGCATTCAATCACCAAATAATTCATTTAATGATCACAACAACAAGTGTATCTCTATCTTTTTATCCAAATTGCAAGTTTTTACTACATGGTATAAACAAATAACTCATCGTGCGGTATAATTATCACTAACAAATCAATGAATCGGTGGTCAATTAATTCAAAACATTAGGAATGAAAGTAAAAACAATTCACAACATCAATTTGAGATTAAAACTTCATAGTTAAAGATAAAGTTTAAAACTAGGTTGAAATTGTTCATCTTAACTACATATTCAAGTACACATCATGGGAGAAGAATAATACAAAAAAGAATTAAAGTATATTATGGTATTTTAAGGAAAAATGAGAAAAATATGAAAATCTTGCACTAAGATTACGCAATCTTCTTGTAAAATCCTTATAACCATATTTTCTTAGTTTTTCTCTTCTTTTGGAATTTCTTCTCTCGTAATGGATATGATATTTTTGTCCAAAGAGGCCCATTTGGCTTGTGTAATATGTCTGTAGTGGATTCCCACAAGCCTCCTTCATTTGTTGGACTAAGACATTTATTTGTAGGACAAGATTATGTTAAAAGTATTGTTCAAATTGGTTTTTTAAAAAGTCTGAGAAGAAAAATGAAACAATTTCCTTTTTCAATTGAAGTCATTTTCTCATGCAATTTAGTCATTCGTATTTTAATCTTCACAATTAAGTCGTATTCATCCCAAGATCATTAATAAATTGATCCGAAGAAAGTTTTAGGAGCTTGTAATTTAGTTCCCAAACTTTTCAAATGTCGAATTTAACTCTTGAAATTTATAAATTCTTATCAAATGCTTTGTTAATACTTCCAATTGACAAATTGCAATTCGATAAATTTTCAATTGCTTCGAATCAATTCTAATTAATATTCAAATAGCCCTTTTCATACTAAATGTATCCAAGTTGGGATGTTTTCCTAGAATTAACATGATTTTCACAAATTAACATAATTTACTCCTCACGACTTTCTATTGCGTTCTCTCTGCTATAGAAGGTGGTCTCTACATGGCAACTCGGATGAGGTTGTGCATCAATTCAACTATATATGTTAGATGGCCTTGATTAGGCTTGTTGATTGTAACTTGGAGTGCGGGTCTGATTTGGTTTGCTAGCTGGCTACCACGTTGTCAATGCTTGGAGCCTTATCGAATGAGGCATAACAAATGTCTTTCCCTAAAAGATGCTAAGACCATGAAGCTTTGTCCTGGTGTGTGCGTGCATAATATTTGATCAAACATTGTAAAGGTACTCTAAAATGTTAATTGAAGTTCTTGCCCTTTTATTCCTCGGGTTGCGAATCAAGTTGCCCACAAGTTAGGTATCATTTGCTTCAGTAGACAAGAGTTTGAACCTAGTTGGATTGTAGTCGTTTATTTGTGCAGTTTACTATTGCTAACTATTTGATTTCATGAAAATATTTGCATTTGGTTTCAAAAAAACTACTATTATCTATGACCTCCATGATTGAATTGGAGCCAACATATTAATTACAAATTTAAGTGATGGCAAAACCAACCAAATTTTAGATCCATTCACAGTGTCAGATACCCATCTTTGTTTTGAAATGTATCATTTTCTTGAGCAGGTGCACGTCACACTTTCCGAATCGTAAGCGTTTTTTTTAAGTAACGCAAATTAGAGAGACTCTCAAACGCCAAAATTGAGCCGACACGTTCATCGACACATGACTATGCATATGTGGAATTTCTAGGGATATCAACGGCCGAGCCGAAACTTGATGCTCAGGCTCGGGCTCGATTCAAGTAAAAATGATTCGGGCTTTTTTTGTCTGAACTGAGCTAAACTTTTGTTGGACCAAAAAAATTAGGCTTAACTCGAACTTTCAGCTCGGGCCTTAGATAGCTAAGCCTAGTCGGCTTATTGTTTTTAATTAAATTCATGACCAATCTAACATTTTTTAAAGAATTTAAAATTTGTATAATTTATACGAATTATAAATTAAATAAAAGTTACAACAATCCTCCTTTTCAGACTTGGGATCGGCTACAGTCAATGTAAGATGAGTAAAAATTGTGTACGAATAAAATATTTCGTGTACATTTTTTCTTGAGAAATACATTTAAAAAATACGCATTTTATAACTAATCAATTTAAAAACTTACAATATCCTATACTAGGATCTGCTGCAACTTTTATGCCATTATAATGTCAACTTGTTCTAGGATCTGCTGCAACTTTTATGCCATTATAATGTCAACTTGTTCTTGAATACAAAATTTTGCACATTTCCAGTCTTTCAAGCATATTAAAGTCTCGAATATATTTTCTTTTAGTCTTGATCGTTCATCTGATAAAACTCGACCACCTAAACTAAATGCAGCATTCGATACTATCGTAGACATTGGAGGTAAATGATATAACATTATCAAAAGTTTTTAGACCTTCAATAGAAACTTGTTTTCTTATTGTTATATAATTTTATATGATCTGAACGAACAGTATTTTTACAAAAAGAAGTATACTTGGGTTAGAGATATTTCTGGACGAGTCGAGTATTCACATTACTCAGATAGGAGCATTTCAGCATCTTTACTTTAGTCACGTATGCAGTCATTCATTCACGAAATCTTTCCTATAAATATAAAAAAGTGGAAATAGTAGAATCAGAACCGCCTCGATTTGTTTCAGGTCAAGACCGATTGGTCTCACTTTACAACTTCTTAATACGTGCCTATTCAAATGTGATGTGTTTGAACCAGGCTTCCAACTATGTTGTTTGCCATAGTAATTGTAATATGCTTTCCAAATATCAACTCTATTTGAACACCAACTTTTTTTTTTTTGTGTCATATGTTGCCAATAATTCGAGAATTCTTTTCCTACCTTTTAGTTTCCAGTACTTCTTGCTTTTCGATATCCTCCAACTCAATTGGAACATTTTGAGATGCATCATAGTCGAATGGAGTACTCGAACTTTCCCTTAAGTTGATTAATCTCATCAATAGTAAAATCTATCTATCGCTATTATAAAAATTAAATACTGAATACTAGAGTAAAAGAAATTGAATATTAGAACAAAGAAATTGGACATTAAACTTGAAACTAGAATATTACAAGTTAAAATTGATTGAAGTAAATTGATATGAAACTCAAAATTTTTACCTTATATTATATATATATATATATACACACACAACCAAATCTGAAATTTGAATAGAACAACTACATGTCACTAGTATCTATGAAGAGAGGCAGCTATGTAGCTGCTTGTTAAGGTAACAGTATTGCTACCCCACACGCCCCTCCCCCCCACACACACATATACTTCTTTTTTAATGTTTTGCAGGCAGTTGTTTTTATTTATTAATTTTTTAGGCTCGGCTCTTTACGGGCCAACCCATGTGGCTTGCCGAGCCACACGAGTTGACTCGGACTCTGCCTGAGTTTCGGCTCGATTCTTCAAAGCCACGAGCTGTGCTAGCTCAGACTTTTCTCGGGTCGAGCTTCGAACAGCCCTAGCTTGTGAGCCAAATTGACATCCTTAGAAATTTCTAATATAAATTTTTTTGGGCATGGTCCAAGCTCTTCTAATCTTGCCATTTTCTTGAATGAGCATGTTAGACTTTACGGATTTATCATTATTCGATATTTATACGAGTCATACTTGACAAGTTTAGAAAATGAAGAAAAACTCTTGGCTAGTACACTCCTAAATATGATTTTGTTGGACCAAGCCATGCTTTTCGATGATTATATTTTCCGTTTTGCAAGTCTCAAGTTGGCTATGATTCTGCGGACTACATTTAAATGATATTAATTAGAGTTGAACGTGTAATGCACATTATTTTAAAATACTTTATAAGTATTATAAAAATAATATTTAATGTCAATTTGTATGGAGGATTTGACGAGTCTCAAACGAACTAAAAAAAATAAGATAAAAAAAATTGTACTCTAAAAACTTAAATTCTATTATTCAATTTTTTGTGATGATGAAGTACTACAAATGAACAATATTTGATAACTGATACATGAATTTAAACACGCATTAAAATTTCTAGATATATGAATAAAAATAAATAAATTTATCCAATAATAACTCTAGATTAATGTAGACCAATATTCATCAAGTCAAGATTAATTGAGTCAAGATTAATGTGAATATTAATTAATTGAGAATTAATAATATGAAATTCATACATGACAAAAATTTTGTAGTATTTATTACGTATTGAAAAAACGAAAAGTAAGGTATTATTGAAATAATTGAATTGTAGTAGGGTAAATTCACCTAAAAAATGATCATAGCTTGATATATCATTTAATATATTATAGATATATGTCATACCTATCAGTTTCAAATTTCACATCAATTGGTTCAACATTAAATTATGAAAGTGTAAGCATTTAATGGGAAAAAAATGAATTTAGTACATACAAAAGGGGCGTGTTCAAATACCATATTTAAATGTTAAACGTGAGGTCATACTTATTCGTTTAAACTTTTATACCAAGTAGTTCGAGCTAATAGTAGTTTTAACTTTTTAAATTAATGTAGAAAATTAAAATCAAACAAGTCAACTATTATTAACACCGGTTTGAAAATCTGACGAGCTAGTTTGATTGGAAAAGAATTAAGAATTAGTTCGATCATTTTAAAAATCACTCAAATAAAGATGATTTATGACTACACGAGCCGATTGATTCACATTATTAACATGATCGTTAAACTGTAAGAGTGTATTTTAAATGACTTTTCCAAAACCTAAAAATACTTTCTCGAGGTCAAAAAGTTTTATATTTTGAATACGAATTTTATTTTAATTATATTTAATTCGATTAAAACTTAGCAAGTTTTTATTAATTTTTAAACTCAATAAAACCTGATGACTTTTTAAGAAAAAAATTTCTACATTCTATTATTATCAATTCGATTTGGATTAGTAACTCAGAACCTGGACTTCTTACTATTTATGAGTCGGGCTAGTTTTCAAAAAGTTGATTATTCTACCTTTTACTCTCAGCATCGCACTACAAAAGAAGTCTGAAATTGGCCCCATAAGCATCACGTGTTGGCCAATTCTTACCCCGTTGGCCATGGGATGACCCGCCATTCACCTTTCTGCCTTTGACTCTTGAAACACGTCCACATGCAATAACAAACACAAATTCTTGGTACAATTCCATTTTTCAATCCTGTTAATTAAAGATTATACCCAAATTGCATCTCTTCCGAATTCTCAGCCAAAACTTCTACCGTCCAATTCTCTCGTTTTCTGTGGATTTTGGTATGTAGATTGTACCTGTTTGGAAAAACTTTGTTTTGGAATTGAGGATTCTAGGGTTCATCGAGTTTTTTTAGTTTTATGGAAAACATAGAAACATTATTAGCTGCAGTAGCTCAATTTGACAACGATGAAACTGTTGATCCTAGTGTACCAACCAGAAAGCCGGAGGACTGTGAGTCATTTCCTGCCGTCCAGGAAATGGATGATTTGCAGCTGGGAGGAGTTATGGTGAGTGTATCGGGAGATTCTGTTGTTGAAAAGTCATCGGCCGTGGTGAATCCGTCTCCAGTGGCTTTGTTGACAGGGCGGGTGATTGGGAGTATTGAGAAGAAGAAAAGGGGACGGCCGCCGAGGAGTCAGATGGCTGTGAGGTCTCCTCCTGTGAAGCGGAAAAAAGTAGAGGTGGAGGAGGAGGACGTTTGTTTCATTTGCTTCGATGGGGGTTCTCTTGTCCTTTGTGATCGGAAGTGAGTTGAATTTTAGTGAATTGATTTAAGATTGTCAATATATTGTATGGATTTATTAACCTATTTCTTTTAAGTTAGTGCTTTTTTTTTTGATGAAATTACGCTTCATTTGTCTTCTAATACTGGAAAAGAAAAGACTTGTGATGAATTGAAGTTTCTTTAGTTGTTAATCGACTTTTGTTATTAATGGATAGGGGCTGTCCTAAGGCGTATCATCCTGCTTGTGTCAAGCGAGATGAAGCATTTTTTAGATCAAAAGCCAAGTGGAATTGCGGTATGTTGCTCTTCTATCTGTACGAAATTATTGAAGTCCGCTAATTCTATCTTTCTGGTGGTATTATTAAGTTCTCATGAGCATGTTTGGCTAGGCTTCTTTGAAGCTTGAAACTTGCATCTTTGGGGAGTTCTTTGGTAGTATGTAGAGACTTACTCCCCAAACAAGCTCCCGAAGAAGCTCCTTTTAAGCTTGGACATGCTTACTCAGTTTCTTTTCACATATTATGGTGAAAGTTCAAGTCTTTGGTGTATATGGGAATTCCTTTAATTTGTAGAACCATGTTCCTTAGTAACATATTCATTGTATTAAGTTATAGAAGTTGCAATTGTATATTTAGACAGAATTTAATATTAGTTGTTTAGTTTCTTTTTCTAGCCCTACTATTCTGTTCTAATTTTCAGTTTCGTTCCCGTTGTATCTGAAAAGTTTTCCATGTATATTTTCTTAAATGTCCGAAAACTACAAAAATAGATGTGTTTAGAATACCTGAATCCTGATTTACTATGAGCATGCCATGTAATGTTCTGATATTGATATTGCTTTCAGGTTGGCACATATGTAGTGTATGTCGGAAGGCTTCCAATTACTTGTGCTATACATGCACTTATTCATTGTGTAAAGGGTGCACCAAAGATGCAGATTATGTCTGTGTTAGAGGAAACAAAGGCTTTTGCAATACATGTATGAAGACTATCATGCTGATTGAAAATAAAGACCAAGCCAACAATGAATCAGTATGCACATTTTTCTCCTTTACATGTTCTTATACTGAAGTATAATAGCCTTTTAATATTTCTTTGCTTTTATCATGTCAAATTCATTCTTAGAATGTACACTTGCCTGTAGGTTTTACTAATGACTTTTTTATTAAGCGCACACAATACTTGTGTTTTGCCATTCTGCTCTGGTTCCACTATTACTAGGGATGGCAGCTGGAATTAGTTTGTCTACTTTTGTTTTCTAAACTATAAATGCTTGCACGCATTATATTATTTTAGCCAAAGGTTGTATCAACCTGGAAATTTGGCGTTTATGTCAAGGATTTCCAATAATCATTGTTTTTTGAATATTCTTGGTAATTAGTTTTAAGTAAAGTTTTTCTTGTTACGAGAATCCTTTTGGTCCAGAGTTGACATCCATTTTCTGCTTAGAATCAAATTGAGGAGTTGAAGTTAGGGAGGCTGCTATAATATCATTGTTTATTTTCTGGTTTGTTCATTGTGAAGTGATGCCATTTTGGAATGATGTTTGGGTCTAAATTTCCATTCTGTGAAATATTTGGAATTGTAGATAATTCACAAATTGTTTGTAGATGCATGTATATTTGGACAAAAAACAGCACTATTTGTGAAAAATCTTTGCTTCTAATGATGAGACCGTTCTATGTGTCCTTGGTAAACGATTGATGTGATCTCTTCTCTCTCTAGGATACCACGTCTAATAAATGTCACAAGTGCCTGTTGGAAAGCTAAAATTATAATTTAAGCCAGTCAAGCCTAGTTTTTATCCATGCATTCGTACAACTTATAAGCACTTAAAAGCATTATCAAATATATTTAAAAATCAACCCTGATGTATATACTCACCTTGAAAGCTTGAGTAATGTTCTTGTGCCTTTAAAGACAATTTTTGATCATGTGACCTAATCTAGATTCTTAGTAATTCTGAACTTTTTATATAGAATTTCTTTTGAAGTTATAAACGAATCTCTTCTACAAATTATCTAGCGAGTTTTTTGGTGTCTTATACACCATTGTGCTTCACTCAATAAAGAAATGCTCTTGACATTTACATACAGCCTACAAGCCATTATGAATTTGTGCTTCTGAAATTGATAGATATTGGCTAAATGAGAACGCCATGGTCTGGATGAAAATATCAGAATAGATGGATGGGAAGTATTGATTTTAAAAGGCCACATGTGGACTGGTTAAACATATATATGCTACATATTGAGCCGGAATTTTTAATTTCAATTACGTGTTATACCAACATTGTAAATTGTGCTCTTGCTGGATATGTACTTTGCTTGCCTGTGGACATGTAGAGCAGTTGCAACTTTATTCTGACAATTCTACTGGAATTAATCTATGTAGGTTCAAGTAGATTTTGATGACAAAACTAGCTGGGAGTATCTTTTCAAGATGTATTGGACTTACTTGAAAGAGAAACTATCTTTGACAATGAGTGAGGTTACTCAAGCTAAAAACCCCAGGAAAGGGGTGGGTATAGTGCCTTGTAAGATACAATCAACTCATGTACATCATAATGCACATAATGGAAAATTAGCTAATTCATATTGGTCTTCTGAGAATTTGGAGTTGAATAAGTCCAAGGAACAGCTAAGTTTTTCAAACAAGGATCTGTTGAGCCCAAAAATGTCGAGCATTGACGGAGACAGAGAGAAACTGAGTAGTGCTAAAGGTGCAGAGGAGCCAAGTCATATTAATGACATAGTTCAGCCAAGCATTGATGAAGGCTCTGATAACCTAATCATTGACAAAGAAATGGAGAAGCCATGTATTGACAACGATGATAACAAGCCCAGCTCTGAAAAGGGCCTAGGTAAGTCAAACATTGAAAAAGACGCGTGCCTGCCAAATCCTGACAAACACACTGAATGGGCATCTAAAGACCTATTGGAGTTTGTTGCACACATGACAAATGGTGAAACAACAGTTCTTTCACAGTTTGATGTCCAATCACTCTTGCTTGACTACATAAAGATGAATAACCTTCGGGATCCTCGTCAGAAGAGTCAAATTATTTGTGATTTAAGACTAAAAAATCTGTTTGGGAAACCACGTGTTGGTCACATTGAAATGTTAAAGCTTCTCGAATTCCATTTTCTTATTAAGGATGATACTCAGAAAAATGCTTTCATCCCGGCTGGATTTGTTGGCCCAGTTCCAAATGACATGGAGGTTGGTGGAAACAGTCATGGCTTACGAACGAGTAAAAGAAGAAAAAGGAAAGCAAGCAAAAAGGGTGAAGAGAAAAAAACCCAGACAAATTTTGATGGATATGCTGCCATCAATATTCATAACATTAATATGATTTATTTACGGCGTAATTTAATGGAGAATCTTATTCAAGATAAGGAGAAATTCCATGATAAGGTGATTGGCTCGATTGTGCGAATCCGAATATCAAGTATTGATCAGAAGCAAGATATTTACAGGCTTGTCCATGTTGTAGGTATAGATGCATAACTTCATTTAAAGTATGCTTTTGGTTTTCATTTAACTCTTCTATGTAGTGGCAAAGATTTTCTGGATTAAGTCAGTATCGTTAATTGGAATCTCAGGTACGAGTAAGGTGGCTGAGCCTTACAAAATTGGTGACAGGACAACAGATATCATGCTTGAAGTTATGAACTTAGACAAGAAAGAGGCAATAGCCATTGATGCTATTTCAAATCAAGAGTTCTCTGAGGTAGTAGTTACATATAAATATATACAAATTTCTGAGCCTTTTTCCAGTGCATTTATCTGTAACTCACAAAATGCAACCGGTTTCATATTTCAAGTCTTTATTTGAAGCAGCCGCAGAGATGGCTGTAGTAGTAATTAAAGATACATAAAAATTCTTTCTGTTCTGAACTTTGTGCACTTGTATACCTCAAAATATTATTTACTACTACCACAATCACTGCTGCTTCGGAGAATGACTTGAAATATGGAACAGGTTTTTTGTTTTTAAACTTTTAAAGTATATATTTTGTAAATCCTTTACATTGAAGGACAGAATGCCAGAGGTCGTCAACCTTATACATCTTATAAAATTGGGCCAATATTTAATGATTTCTGATTTTAATATTGAGACCATGTTAAATAAACTTGAGTATGTCTTTTTATTTTCTTTCTTAGTAAACTATAATGTGAAAGTATTAGTTAAAAATATATTCCAGGTGCAATAGGCAAGCGTTTCAATGTCATAGCTATTACAGCAAGGTCACAGACTCACGATAGAAGTATTATGTAAAATTATCTAACCATATCAGCTCCAGGAATAAATACATCAGGCGATCATTGTTAACCTGTATGCACATCTAGAAACAAAGATTTCACCTTTTTATTGGTTTTTATTTTGAAGATATCATATTGTGCTCAAATTAACTTTTTTAAAACTCAGGATGAGTGCAGACGATTACGTCAGAGCATAAGATGTGGGCTTGCAAAGCGGTTTACTGTTGTAAGTAGGCATGCTGGCATAGTTTCATGGTGTGAGAAGAAATAAACACTTCTTGCCCTTTATAATTGTTCTTTGATGTAGGGGGAGATACAAAGGAAAGCCATGGCACTCCTTGAAGTCAGGCTCAATGATGTAAGTTTAGTGGGCATTGTTTTATACTTTGATTCTGAAGACATCTCAATTTAATATGATCGATAAACATCATGTATATATCATTTGTCTTCTTCCTCTTCCTCTTCCTCTTCCTCTTCCTCCTCCCCATACCCTATGCTAATACTCGGGCACTTCTCTTCTCTCTCTTTGATATTTGTTTTAAGGAGTAGGAGTTTGGATTAGATAAATAAGCAGACTGTTTGTCTTTGATTCTGGGAGTTTCTTAGAGGGGATGTCATCTGGAAAAGATTGTGGAGGGGAGACAATGAAAAGTGGACAACATTCTTAACTCTAGAGAATGACCTAAATTTGTGATATTCCTGATATACACTTCCAGCAAAGTGATAGGAACCTCTGCCTCTGTTACAGATTTGCACTTGGGTGCTGCTATTCAAGGGAAGCAGTTAGACAATTGAAAGTGTAAAAAGGCTTGTATTGTACTGTAATTTGCTGTAAAGGAAATACACTGCAGATTGAGTTGCTAATTATGACAAGTTTATTAGAATTGAAAGGCAAATGGAAAACAGAAAATTGAAAGATAGTTCAAGGCAATTCGAGAAGCCATGTGCTCTCCTTTCTACCTGAATATCACTGAAAACATGCCTTCACATAACCCTCCTTCATCCTATTTATGGACCTCTTCTATAGCTTAATTCCCCACTTGTCCCTCCTGCTAACTGAATGGAAGAACTTTCTGGAATTTGAAGTGACCTGGTTGCCTCACAGTTGGATGTATTCACCCATTTTCTTCTTCTTGCGTAGGTGATCCTAATTGGGGTCTATCACGAAGTTAGTCATCATAGTTGGTGATTGCACATCTCTTTCTTCCCTTTCCACTCTCCTCGCTAAACTTGCTCTGCAAGATCGAAAGACCATAAAGCTTTTTGCTTGATTTGAATGTGAAATGCCATAGTAGGATTTTTAGCTAGGCATATGGAACTCACCAATATTACATGCCTGGAATATATTTCTTGTACTCACACATAAAACACTTAGGCCCCGTCTGATATGCTAAAATTTCCATGGAAAATGGAATTCAAATTCCATTTTCCATCTTTTTGTCATATTTGATATGCTAAAATTTCCATGGAGTTATTTTTCCGCAAATGCCACACACGTGCACACTTTCTATGTAATGGTTGAATTATTTTTCCCACATTTTTGGTGGGAAAATGAAATTCCACATTTTTTTATTTTATCTTTTGCAATGGAAATAAATTACATAACCAATTGTAAAAAAAAAAAAAAATTCACTTTAATGGACAATTTCAATATAAAACAAAGCTAAACGAATGCTAAACTTTGATGAAAAAATGATTTTCTAGAAAATATTTTTTGTTTTTTTTACTTTTGGGCAATGGAAACAAATTTTATAACCAATTGTGGAAAAAAAATATCGGACAATTTTCATGTAAACAAAGCCAAACGAACACAAAAAGATCCAAAATCTTAAAATTTTCCTGGTGGAAAATTATACCAATCAAACACATTTAATTAACAATTTCTTGGAAAACAAGTTCTAGGCAATTATTTTCTCTGGAATTTATTTTCTTTTCATCCATTTTCCACAATTGCAATCAAACGGACCATTAGCCTCTTAATCAGCTCCTTTGCTTGGAGCGAAGACAAAATTGTCCCTGGAAGTCATTTCAAATCATGCAATTTCATTACAAATCATCAAGAAATTGCATATAAAATATTGGCAAGCCAACTCTCAGCCTCTCATGCTTTGAGATCAGCTATCTGTGAAATTGCTTGACGATGGAGACTGCCCCTTGTACTGTGCTTTGTGTATGGTTTATCAACAGTCAGTGTGAAAAGCGTTGTCTCCTCTATGTCTATTTTAGATATACACGCATAGGAAGAAGATGTTCTTCATTCTTATTTATTTATTTATTTTTTTGGTGAATATGTTCAGAAAGGGTGAAATTGACTTTTTATTGTCAAATTAGTCCTTTTGATTAAAAAAATAAGAAAAGAAAAAGAAAAAGAAAAAAGAGAAGAAGATATATGTGAAACATCTTTCACTCTGCCATTTGTAATAGATTATTTACAAAATATGTATTTCTTTGGCTTAATTTCTTTGCATATTCTGGTATTGATTTGTTCTTAGTTTCTGTTTCAAAATCAGTTGCTGGAGGCAGAGATAGTGAGGCTAAATCATCTTCGTGATCGTGCTAGTGAGAAGGGGCATAAGAAGGAATATCCTTTATTATTATGCATTTTAGAGCATGGAATGATGTTTGTGCTCCGAGTTCAATAAAAGCAATGTAGTTCCTGTACACATAAGGAGCTAGAAGTATAAATTTCTATTATACTCGGACATAATTCACAGGTTAAGAGATGAAGAGGCTCCATCAATTTTTTTCCTCTTGATATAGTATTGCTTGAAAAGGAAAAAAATGAATTTACTGAAAGGTGGTTTTCGACATAGTTGACATGATAACCCATCACCAAATGTACTTCCTAGAATTGGGACTATAATTGATATCTTGGTCTTTTCAAGAGGTTTGCCAACGAGCTGCAGAGGGAATCATGTCACTTTTCATAATGTATTAGTAATATACAACGAACATGCTTCACTCCATTTTTTGTCATAAACAACATTCTGTCTTCGACATTATCAAGTCCTGAACATGGATAAGAAATGCTCAATTATGAACTTGGAATTGTGTGTTTAAAGGTGACATGATGGATTTACAAGTGGGTAATAATGAGAAGTCATTTGCCTGTGTTCATTGCTTGCATGATTTGAGTCAATTGTTCCTGTTCTAACATGTACGCCTTATATAAATCTCCATCATTGATTATTGATTTTTTTTTTCCCTCCTTCTTCCTTTTTTTTTTTACTGTGTCCCCAACTTTGATGTTGTTTTAGCAATGCAATTCACAATATAATAGAAGCTGCAGGTTAGCAGTCATCCATGATTCCACTTCTCTTATTTTCTCTCATTATGAGAAGAATTACCAATGCAAGTTTGGGTGTGTTTATCGCCTCTTTTTTCTTGTCACTGCAACATTGACATGACAAAAGATCTTGCCTGTGTCTCCTGGCTTTCTTGACTATCTCACGCTCAGAGAGTATGTAGAGAAGTTACAGTGTTTGAAGTCTACTGAGGAACGGCAACGGAGACTTCGTGAAGTTCCAGAGATTCATGCTGATCCCAAAATGGATCCAAAATATGAATCAGAAGATGATGCCGAAGGTGGTAATAACAGTAAGCAAGGTATGTAACATTATTTAGCTTTTATACAGGGAACTTTTTTGTCTTTCCTGTAGTCGTTTCATTTGCATTTCTTGTTAATTAGGATTCTCAGTGATGCTGGTCATATTATGCAGATGGGAAAGTGCGGCCAAATGTTTCTGGATTTACTCGAAAAGGAAAGCAACCTTTAAAAAAAGGTGAGGTTTGAAAAATTATCCAGTGATAGATATATAAGTTAAAGAGACTCTGTAACTTAATTATAGAGTTCTGTAAATATATCTTACTCAGGTAAAGAAGAGGGATCTATCCAGACAAATAATATGAATGAGAGAGCTGATGCATCTGGATCATACTGGTCACAGAAACATGCAAGTCCAGTCAATATTAGTATATTAGCAAATGGTGGCAGGAGTGATCAAGCCATGCGGACGTCTGGATCAGAAACTTCAACAGCTACCGTGTCCTTGGAAAATTCACCTTATGCTAACTATACTGAAACTGAAAAATTGTGGCACTATCGTGACCCTAGTAGTAAAATTCAAGGACCATTTTCCATAGTGCAGCTGCGTAAGTGGAGTACAACTGGACTCTTCCCGCCTGATATGAGGATTTGGACAAATAATGATCAATATGATTCCTTGCTACTGACTGATGCTTTAAGTGGACAGTTCCATGGATCATCAGAGGTACTGTATAACTTCTCTGCACAGTCACAGGAACTTGGGGCTGCCCCTGATAATAGATTACTTAAGTCCGACACTAGAGGGAGTCAGGATATAAATAAAACTGGTAGAGACAGTAATCAAACAGAGGCAGCGTTGCACTGTAGTAATTTGCATGCTTTGTCCAATAAAAATACCGAAATTGTGAGGCCAGATGGACCTGGTTCCTCGTGGCCACGATGTTGGGATTTGTTGAATGAAAATAATTCCTATACTGGCAAAGACCAAGCAAGTAATGTGGTTCCTTCATCAAGTGTTGGGCAAACATATATAGCTCATCTGGATCGAGGCCACAAAAGTGATGGGTTTGACTATGGTGCACAATGTGGAGACAAGAATACAAGGGGACCAATGGAAGTTCAGATGAGTGGTGGGCATGATTATGAAGATCAATCTAATAATCAGATCCAACTTGGTCAACCCTCTAATGAAAATGTGAGATCTTCACCCATTAATTTAAACTCGAGCATCATGGATTCTACCTCTGATCTTTCTGATGTGGCCAAGCTGCCTAGCTCATCTAAACAGGATGGCTACATTGACATCTCAGATCTTCCTAGTCCTACACCCAGGACAAGCAACAAGGATTGTGAAGTTCAGACAGCTGAAAGACAGCCATCAATGCCTTCAAATTTTCCGATGCAAAATTCTGATATCATGGAGGTGCCAACTCCTACCCCCAAGTCAAACAATGAAGATCAGGGAGATCAGGTTGCTGTGACTAAGAAATCTGCGTTGACAAGTTCGCCTGCTCCAAATATTGGCACTAGTTGGGGCACTGCTTCTAGTCTAGTAGTGACTGGGGCACAACTGCCTGAAATGGCCGATGAATGGTGTGGATATTCCCCTACACCTGCTAAACAATTTGTGGAGGAATGGGATTCTGATCTTGTCCCTTCATCTTCACTGAAACCTCCTGAAGTTACACATGCACATTTTACAACTGTAACTTTAGATAGTAACCAACTTAGTCAGTCTCCTCCATCCCTTCCTGTCCCAACTTTACCTGATTGGCAGATATCAATTCATGAGCCGATTGAGTTTGATGCTTTGGGTGAGGATTCAGTATCAGATTTGTTAGCTGAAGTTGATGCTATGGAATCACAAGGTGTCTTCCCTTCTCCCGCTTCAGCCATGAAATATGGTAAGGAATTGATGGAAGATTTTAAAGATGATTGTTTTAGTTCAATTGATGATTTCAGTCCTATACCCGATCCTGGAAAAAGTGATGCGTTGAGCTCCACGGAAGAGATACAGCTAAATTGTCAGTTTGCCATGGGATGCAAACCAATTGATGCATCTAACTCTAATGCTCTTGATCATTTTAGGAGGTCTAGTGTACATTCATCTGCGAGTAGTGAGGGAGAAACTAGTTTCCCAGTTTACCAAGGGGAAGCTGGATCAGAACTCCATCCTCCTGCACCAAACAGCACGAGTCAAGACATGGTTGGAACAACTATGGCTCTTGGCACTGGATCAGAAGCTATGGACTCTGGTCGGGTAATGGTGCAGGGTAACATTAATCTGGTGACCGTTCAGGGTAATGTTAATCTGGTCTTGGGAGGACCTTCTCAGGGAATGACAGATCTTGGTTGGGGAACAAACCAAGGGACTGCATGGGGAAATCCAAACGCAAATTGCAGTGCTCCAAATGGAAGTCTACCGTGGGATGGCCAACGAAAATATGGTGGGGAAAGGTTTACGGGCCCCAGGGATTGGGCATATCAAGGTGGCGAACCTGGATTTGGGAGGGGCAGGCCCACATGGGGTAGGCAGCCTTATGGTGGTGGAGGATATTCTAGGCCCCTTCCCAAGGGGCAGCGAGTATGTAAATTCTATGAGAATGGGCGTTGCAGAAAAGGTGCATTCTGTGACTATCTACACCCATGACTGTTTAGTTCAATTGACGCTGTCTTGCAGAGAATTTTTTAGTTTTGAATGACTTTCTAGTGAGAATGTTCATGTTTTTGGATATGAAGTCTCTATGAAGTTCATTTGAAGCGCTAGGCAGTTGGTGGTGAACAAGAATGCTGTGTTGATGCTCTCAGATTTTGTATCAGATAAAGCTGCCCATCCTGTGACGAACAGCTCAAAATGAGCTTTGAAATCAGACTAGGAAGTTCCCCATGATGTGATTCCCTCTACGGTTAATCTGGGAATAAACTCTTTAGATGTATTAGCTTTAACTTGATACCAATTTATTGGCTAGAAACTGCAAAATTCAAATATTAGACCAAAATTCCTCGGAGAGTTTAGAGGAAGTTGAGGTTGAACCAATTATGAATGGAGGAATAAGGGAAATTTTGTACTTAAATTGGACCTTGTGAACATCGACATCTACATGGCACGCCATAAGTTTCATAAAGATTTAAAGTCATTAAAATTTTATGAATGAATTCAATATTAACGTGGGACATTATAAGATTTTACATGTGACACGTTCCTTTTATTTTTACGAGTAAAGCTTTTATTACATAACTGCTCCGCAATGACTACTTCGTTGTCTTGACCTTTCAGAAGTGGAGATGGAATAATGTGTATAAAAAAGACGTTACTCTCTTCGTTCGATTCAACACAGTGGACTATTATAAATTTTTCAAAATAACACTTTGATACTTAAGCTGACAGTCATAGTTGTTGTATCACCGTATAAACCAACAACACATTCTACATGGACGACATTGTTAGTGTCATAATTTTATCGTTATAATCAGAGTTTGTTTGATGGGTAAAAAAATCTTGTTCGTGATCTATGAAATTAATCTTTATTTTATCCACTTGAATCATTAAATTTGTGACTCGTTCCACTTATGTTAATATAAACCAACTACACATTCTACATGGACGACATTGTTAGTGACATAATTTTATCCTTAAAACACTAAAAATGTTAATAAAGTTTTACAATCCAAATGCTATTCGAAAGCAAAAGTAACGGTAAAAACAAAGTTCCATTATTAGTCTCAATTTTTGAACAAATTATAAACACACTTGAGGTTAGTGACTATCAGTTTTTAATATTACAGAAATCTCGTTTAAGATTTACTTTTCATACAGGATTTTTTAGGGATGGCTTGTGAATTTTTTTTGAGTGGAGCGGGATGGAGATTAAAATATCTCATTTTATAGAATTATAGCCATTTTACTTAGGTTCGTTTGATTGCAAATGTGGAATTTGGGTGGAAAGTAAATGAATTATAGGGAATTAAATTGCCTATTATTTCTTTTATTGGGAATTGTAATTAATTGTGTTTGATTGTTATAATTTTCCACCTGAAAAATGTTGAAAGTTTGGTGTCCGTTTGACTTCGTTTTTCATGAAAATTGTCTATTAAAGTGATAATTTTTTTTTACCATTGGGTCTAGAATTTGTTCTAAATGCCAAAAAAAAAAAAATTTAAAATACAGAATATCATTCGTTTGACTTTATTTTGCATGGAAATTGTCAATAAAAGTGATAAATTATTTTACCATTGTGTCTAGAATTTTTTTCAATTGCCAAAAAAAATATAAAAAATAAAAATTTAAAATACCGAATACCATTCGTTTGTTTTTGTTTTGTATGAAAATTGTCAATAAAAGTGATGAATTTGTTTCCTATTATTTCTAGAATTTTTTCCAATTGTCAAAAAAAAAAAAAAAAAAAGCTGAAAAATCAATTTTCACCA